>JAXGGA010001802.1:0-139580 GCA_038373865.1 Uloborus plumipes
CATAACACGTATGATTTCTTGAGGGAAAAAATTTGTTTATTTCCAGTGTTGAAATGAAATATAGAAATCACTGTGAGCGGAAAAATGTCTGCTTTTTTAGGGAATATCTCCAAGAGGTTTTGCTTTATCTGCGATTACAGTCGAGCCCGCTTAATGTAGTAGCCATTTTGCCGCGAAAAAATATTCTTATAGCCTGGATATTCTATTATTCGGGATCAAAATAATGCATTACAGCGGTTTGGTACATTAAAAATGTATAATATTAAGCGTGATATTCTTTTTAACCGATATTCTAATAAGCGGGCTCGACTGTATTTGAATTTCAGTTCATTTGCGTTAGGTTATGCAGTCAACCAGGTGAAACTTTACAAAATTTGTCATCTGCCAAAAATGTATTGAAATTGTGTTCGGTACATATCTGTTACATGCTCCCCCTAAAATATCACTCGATGTAAGATGTGATTACCATCGCCTTCTTCCCACACTTCTTTGTTGAGCCAAGATTGAAAGTCTCACCATTCGATCCCAGAACTTGAACTTCGGGAAGACTCAAGGGATGCAAATACGAACTTTGAAGACGGGACATATTGGGGGAAATTGCCATTTGATAGAACAATCTACAAAGCAAAAGTGCCAACCAGGTGTTTCTTATCACCATAGCAACCGATGTATGCCCCCTTTTGGAGCAAGTACAAAAGGGAACTCTTTTATTCCGCTGCTGCGCAAGCTTAAGCGCTACTCTTTGCTTTCTCAGATAGGGGAAGTGCGTAGAAATCAATTTACCTTTTCATTTAGGTGTAATGGGGCTCTCCACACTGCTAAAAGCCAGGACCAACAGAAAAATGAAATAGAGTGCAGCGTCGTAAAAGGAGGGGGGGGGGAGGAGGTGGCGAAAAGAATTTTTTGATGTCTTTTTCGGAAAATCATTCGACACAAATTGTATTCCCAACTTTCTTTTATAATTGGATTCTATTACGCAGAGAATGAGTTTTGAAATGAAACACAAAAGTAAACAAAAACACTTTTCGAATTGCACGTAATCTTGCAATCTAAAATTTTTTTATAAAAATATTGTGAAATATTTTCCGTAAGTGAAAATTTATTTTTCTCGGTGCATTGAGAAAAAGAATAACGTTTTTCACACTCTTTAATCACAAATCATTTTCAAAATGTGTTGACAGAAAAATGCAATTTTTAATAACGTTTTTCTGTTTCTAGATTTTTCAGTGTTTCGTAGAAGAATAATAAAAATATTGAATAAATTCGTCTGGGAGGTAACGAACTTTAAAAACTGAAAGATTTTGTTTTTCATTGCTGACACTTTTAACTAATGTTAGTTTCTTTTAAAATCAAATTTCCATCTTAAAACAATAATTCGAAAAAATTTAATTCATTAAACTTTTATAAAATACGATTTATTCGTTTATTTATTTAAAATAATAAGTAAAATTTACGAAGTAAAATTTACGATTTTACTTCAAAAGCTAATCTGAAAAACAATTTAATCAACAGATTTTATCTTATTATATTCCATGTTATTGACTGACTATAATTGGTTCCATAAATGCGGCAAGGGCTCGTAATTCCATTAAGCACGTATTTGACATTCAACTCTCATTTGTTCTGAAGATGTCTAAAATGCCAATTATGCAAAACAGGTCTTATTCAGGTTAAAATCCAATTTAATGCGAGATGAGTGGTGTAAAATCTCTATGCTATATAAACATGGCGGGAGTTATATCAGGTAGTATGAATTTGATATCGGACTAATTGTGAACTTTACGATAAATTTTTTAAAACAAAGCAAATGACAAGGTGTTTTTGCAGTAAAAAAAATATGGTTACTTTATGCATTATTGTGATTTTTTTTTCTAGTAATTATACACTGCAAAAAAGTAACTATTGTTTTTACAGTATAATACTGGCAGCCGAGGTTCCAATTTAAAACTATAAAATATACAGTAATAAACTGAAACTAGCAATTTTACAGTTTCTTACTGTAAAGTTAAAAGTTTTGCAGTTTATTGCCGTAAAATTCTGTACTGTAAAAACAACAATATTATACTGGTAGCAGAGGTTCCAGTTTAAAACTGTAAAATGCACGGTAATAAACTGTTAAGTTAGCCATTTTACAGTTTATTGCAGTAAATTTAGAAATTTTACAGTTTATTACTGTAAAATCAGCAATTTTACAGTTCAATGACCGTTCTGACCGTGATTCTGACCGTTCTGACCAGGATACCTGGCTCTCACCCAGGAGGCCCGGGTTCAATTCCCGGCGTGGGAACCACATGAGAAAAAAAATGGCGTGCAGGATTTCAAATTCTAATTTACCACGAAAAAATAATCTTAAAGCTTAAAAAGGAACTGTTTAATTTGAAAAACTATGTACATATTTACAGAGAAAACTTAATCGTTCGAAACAAGAAATGGGACATCGATGGGTAACAATCAGTTACTTCAAAAAAGCTGCACGCTTCTATATCGAAAGTACAGTGGTATGTAAAAGTGTATCTCTTTTTTGAGCTCGCGGTCGGAAGCATGTGGACTGTTGCCATTCTAAATCTAATAAATATTCCACACACTCCCCACCATGAACTCCAAAAAGAGTTCATCAATTACTTCAACTAATACATAAATTACAAATACTAAATTCAAAAAATACAATTATCAATCAATAAATATGCAAAAAACAAACCAATTTCAAATTAGTGAAACTTATCAACATAAATAATAAAAGTTAATTTTGAACTAGTTCATAAAGTCCAGTTCTAATAACCATCAGGCTTCCAAGGGATATAAATGCTGAATTGTTCTACGCAAAAGTCCGGATTGTGTTTTAACTTCGTATGAGCGTACACTGCTATCCCGTCCGAGAAATACTTTTTCAATTTTTCCTAGTTTCCAAAGTAGCTTATATTTGGAATCACCTTCGATAAGAACAACATCTCCTACTTTGAGTGCTGGTTGTTTGTTCGGGTTATCCAAAGAGTGGGCTGTTCTAAGGTCAAGTAAATATTGCTGTTTCCATTTTATCCATAACTGTTTAAGAAGAAGAGATTGATATTTTTTCCGTTTTAGGAGTGAAGATCGTTTAGACTCATTTTCTACTATTTCGGCAAAATGAATAGGATACTGGGGTTCACGACCAAAATTCAAGAAATGCATGGGTGTTAAAGGCATCGGTTCATTATTTTCATTATAGACGTAAGTAAGAGGTCGCATGTTGAGGACAGTTTCCACTTCGGCAAGCAAGGTTGACATCTCTTCAAATTTCAACAAAGCTTTGCCTATACATTTCCGCAGGCAATCTTTAACAGATTTCACCAAACGCTCGTAAAACCCTCCCCACCATGCGGCTCTTTCAACGATATTTTTCCAGACTATTCTTTCTTTAGTGAGAAATTCCAAAAGCAATTTGTCTGAGATAATTTTCGATAAATCTTCAATTTCCTTTTTAGCCCTTTTGAAGGTTTTCGCATTATCTGAATATATTATTTTACAGTTCCCTCTTCTTGCTAAAAATCTCCGAAGTGCCAATAAGAAGGAGTCAGTAGTCATATCACTTACGAGTTCGAGGTGAATGGATCTTGTAATCGCACATGTAAACAAAACTATATAGGACTTTTGAACTTCTTTAAAATTTTTCACATAAATTGGCCCTATAAAATCTAACCCACAAATCGAGAAAGGTGGTGACGTGTTACTTCTGTAAAATGGTAAAGGAGCTGTAACTCGATTACCAGCCTTCGCAAGATATTTTTGGCAAATCAGACACTTCTTGATGACGCTCTTTTACCAATTGCCGTCCTTTTGGAATCCAAAAACGTTTTCTAATCCTAGCTAGTGTGCAAGCTGTTCCACCGTGCATCAATTTCTCATGTTCTCATCTCGTGATTAAAGTTGTTATCCAGGACTGTTTTGGAAGAATGATGGGATGTTTTTCTTCTGTAGATAGCTCAGCAAATTCCAATCTTCCACCTAGCCTGACGATTTCATTTTCGTCCATGAATGGTAAAAAATTAAACAAATCGGAATTCTTTTGAACTGGATTTCCATTTTTCAAAGATTCATATTCTTTAAAGAATGTCTTCTGTTCTAGCCTTATAAGATGATTCTCAGCTTCTAATAATTCTTCAGTCGTCAGTGTTTTGCATACATTAGAAATCTTTTTAAATTTCATGATGGACTTCTTCACCCAAGCTGTAACTCTTACTAACTTCTCCATATTACTAAATTTAGTGATGTCAATAGGATTTTCCTTTTCTTCAATAATACATTCACATTGGAGAATATCATGTGATGTCTTTCTGTATTCCAATTCTTCTGAACATATTTCTTCATTATTTTCGGACTTCGGCCAATATTCCGGAGGATTTCTTAGCCACTGCGGTCCCATCAGCCAGGTTGGGTCTTCTAGCAATTTGGAAGCCTTAGTTCCTCTTGACAAGGCATCTGAGGGATTGATCTTTCCTGGGCAATAGAACCAGTCTGAAGGGGAAGTCAATTTTCGAATTTCTTCAACCCGATTCTTCACAAACAGCTTGAACTTTTCGGGAATTCCTTTTATCCAAAAAATGGTTATCTTCGAGTCAGACCAGAAATAACACGAAATGTCACGTTTCAAGGCTTTCAAAACATTGTAACTTAATTTTGCCGAGAGTAACGCAGCCATGAGCTCTAGTCGAGGCAATGTAAGAGATTTCATTGGAGCAACTCTATTTTTCGAAGCCACAAATGCCGTTCGAACATTTTCGTTTTCAGTTGTTACACGAAGATAGGCCACAGTTCCAAAGGCTTTCATACTTGCATCACAAAAGAAATGCAATTCGAGATTTTTAATTTTTTCATCTGGCGTTCCGGAAAGGTAGTGGCGTGGAATAGAAATGTTCGCCAATTGTGAAACTTCGTCGCACCAGTTTCTCCATAACAAACTCAAATCTGCGGGTAATTTATCATCCCAGTCAAAACCTGAAGTCCAAATTTTTTGCATCAAACATTTAATCCTCACTGTGAAAGGACCTAAAATTCCGATAGGATCAAAAATGCGTCCTAACACCTGGAGTACGTATCTTTTAGTGTCAATCCGTTTCGAAACATACTTGACTAACTCCTCGACATCAAAATAAAGAATGTCCTTCAAGTTGTCCCACGCTATTCCTAGAACTTTGTAACTTGCATTCCCTTCTCTAAAGGGTTCGGAACTATCACTAGAAATAACCCCAAATTCCTTCCACAGTTCACTTAGGGGCATTGAATTAGTGCGCCACTTATGTAATGACAAACCGGCGTCTTCAAAAATGTCTATAGACTCTAACGTGCGGGCTAAGGCTTCTTCTACAGACACATGACTTCCGATAACATCATCGACATAAATATTATCGTTCAAAAATTTTGTAGTCTCCGGATATTTGTCAGTGTACTGTTTCAGATGATATTTCAAAATTCCGGCCAACAAAAATGGACTGCTAGTTATACCGAAGAGAACCCGAGTAAACTTATAAACCTGAGGTGGAATAGATTGGTCAGAAGGGTCATCAGTAAACAAGAAACGAGTTACATCTCTATCCTCTTCATTAAGAGATATTTGTAAGAACGCTTGCTTCATGTCTGTGGTGTAAGCAATGGGATGTAAACGAAATCTCAATAGAATATCAAATATTTCTGAATATAAATTTGGACCTGCATGAAGACAGTCATTTAGTGATAGACAATTGTCGTCATATGAACTACCGTCAAAAACAATGCGTAGCTTACTCGTCTCACGCGATTTTCTAATTACTTCTCTGTGGGGTAAATAAAATTTAACTGTGTCGTCCGGGTGTATCCGGGTTAATAACTGGTTCAATAATTTTCTGATGCAAATAGTCGTCTAGCACCCTTTTGTATTCAAAATACAACTCTGAATTTCTTTGGAATCTTTTTCTAAGTCTAGAAAACCTCTCTTCAGCTATCTTCCTATTTTCTTCCAACTTCCGCTTTTCTCATTTCCACGGTAATCCCACTGTGTACCTTTTGTTTTCATATTTAATTTGAGACTCGAATAGTTTTATGATTTCATTTTCTTTAGGGTCAGTATCTCGTTTCGAATCGATAAGACCTGAAGTTTCTAAGTCCCAAAACTTCTGAATTTGTTCTGAAATCGAGGTATCTTCAACGACTACATTCATTACTAACGAGACGTGGTTTTCACTATTTTTACCTTGTATAAACACCAACCGAAAATTGTTTCAACTGCAACTAGTGTTTTACTTAAATGTTTTATATTTCTCGTTACTACAACATTATAATAATAATCAGCACCAATTAAAACTGTTATGGGTTCTTTGCTTTCTGGACAATCCGCGAGAGTCATATTTTTTAACATTTTTATTTTATTAAAGTCTTTTATTTCCGGGGGAGGAATACATGATCCAGATATTTCGTCTGTTACTAACGCTTCAATTTCTATTTTCGAGTCGGGAAAGTTTCTGTTGATTAACGTAAGTTTGATGACATCGTAATGTTTTTCAATCGGAACTTTGCTTCCAAATGTATACACTGATAATTTTTCTTGTCTTAGTACCTTGCATTTTAATTTATTGGCTATGTTTTGCGTAGTGAAGCTGCGCATTGATGCACAGTCAAGTAAAACGCGCGTACCACAGTTCGAATTCAAGAGTTTGTTTTTTGCAAACACATAACTCGTTTGCAAAAGAGTCCTATTTTTATTTCCTGTGTGAGACACAGCAGAAATTACTTTTACCGCCTCATCGCAAGCAGGAGATTCTTTCGAATTGTCATCCGTTAAATTGTTAAATTTATAGCAGATACTCTCATTATGTTTACCGGAACAAAACTTGCAATTCCTACCCGATAAACAATCTTTTATACGGTGTTTAAATCCAAGGCATAAAAAACATCTGCCTTGATTCCTCAATACAATTTTCTTTTTTTCTATATTCAACGGACAGTTGAGAATATCGTGTTCTTTTTTACAAAATAAACAAACACAAATTTCAGATTTCTTATCAGTGCAAGGTTCATTCTTATTTTTTGCAGCAACCAAAAAACCGCATGTAGAATTGGAGACGGCATTTTCTTGTGATTTTTTTATTTTGCTGCTAAATTCTGTTGGCCTTGATCGAAAAAAATAAGTTTGTTCTCTTGTGGTTATTTCGTTTTGCAAGAAATCTAAGAATTGATTTATATCTGGAACGCAAGATTTTTTCGCATTTTGTCGATTATATTCTAATGCGAACTCGTGTGGAATTATTTTCAATACTACTGCTAATAACATTGCAGAATAAGAATTCGATTCTAATCCTAAAGTTGAAAGACATCTAACATTAATTTCAATGTCGTTGTGAAGTCTTTTTAGCTTTGGAATGTCAGTGATTTTGTAAACAGGAGTTAAGTTCAGCAATTTATTCATATGGCTGTTAATTATGACGTCTTTTTGTCCGAATCGTTCTTTTAATATCTGAAGTGCCGAATCGTAATTTTCATCTGAGATTTCAAAACCTGCAATTGCATAAGCTGCAGGGCCAACCAAATAACTTTTTAAATAGTTAAATTTTTCAGTTTTTGAAAGAGTTTGGTTCTCGTGAATCGAAACTTTGAAAGTATTGTAAAAGGAATAAAATTGAGTGCAATCTCCGTAAAACTTTTGAATGTTCAATTTCGGAAGCTTAACGTGTTTTATTTCGTTTATCTCTGTCTCAGTTACGTTTAAACTTGTGTTCACTTCGTTAGTAGTACAGGGTTGAATTTCTTTCATCTTTCTTTTAACGCGAAATATCGCGTTTGAAATCTTTTCATCATATTCGTACGTCGACATTAGTTCTTTTTCAAATTCTTCCAATTCTAATAACGGTTCGATGTCGTTATCAATTTTCTTCAAAAGTTCTGCTTTAATGTTTAATTGGTTTAATTGTTCGTCTAGGGTTTCTACATCTACTTGGTCAACTTTAATTAAACCTTCAATAGTATTTGTTATTTTCGTTACTGCAGTTCTAAGAACAGTACGATTTTTTCGTAACTTCTCGAAATCCATAGCGGTAAGAAAAGGCGTTTCGCTTACCTTTGCAGTCTTCGCACTATGTGCTAATCCAGAGGAATCTTCTTGCGAACATCAAATCGCAAAAACCGTATCAAAGTTCTTATAATCCGAATTTCCGTGCCGAATGCACCATGAGGAAAAAAATGGCGTGCAGGATTTCAAATTCTAATTTACCACGAAAAAATAATCTTAAAGCTTAAAAAGGAACTGTTTAATTTGAAAAACTATGTACATATTTACAGAGAAAACTTAATCGTTCGAAACAAGAAATGGGACATCGATGGGTAACAATCAGTTACTTCAAAAAAGCTGCACGCTTCTATATCGAAAGTTCAGTGGTATCTAAAAGTGTATCTCTTTTTTGAGCTCGCGGTCGGAAGCATGTGGACTGTTGCCATTCTAAATCTAATAAATATTCCACAGCGGTGGCCCCGGGTTCGAGTCCAGGCTGGGGCATGGGCGTACTTTCTCTCTCTCCTGTCATTGTCCTTTCTGTGTGTGTGTGAAAGTGAGTTATGAATGGATGCCTACCCTATGAACGGGTCCTTATGGCATGTGCGTTGAGCTTAAATCGGTCTTCCACCTAAATGGTGCTCTTTAAAACGGAAGTCATATCTTTCCTGCCTTAAATCGAGCAGATTTCATCTACTCGGGCTCAGATACCCGAGTGGTATTAGAAACAACAACAACAACAACACAGTTTATTACTGTAAATTAGCTGTATGAATCTGTAAAATCAACACTCATTTTTTTACAATGTAGCAATAATATTTTAGTAACTATACCAATATTATTATTATTTTTTAGTAATTATACTATCACTTTTTTCAGCAATTACCAACAAAAATTTACTGTTAAAATTAATGTAGATTCAACGGAGGTAAGAACCAACCTAAACCAAACTGTCAAATTTTAATTTTCAATTCTTTTCTTATAATATTGAATATCTCCAAGAATATGTTTGAACACTTTTACTACAAATTATCACCTAAGATAGCAAAGCATTTTTTTGAAACGAATTTAAAAAATGTATTCAAATAACTGAAAATAATTTTTGAAGCACAAAAACTTTCTAAATTTAATTCAATGAAAAGCCATAAAAATGCTTATTACTCAAGTAAAGTCAAAACTCTTACAAAATTTTAAGCATTACTCATGCTAATATTTACTATATTTCCGAAAAAAAAAACCTACAAGTAGAAAAAAAAAGGCAGCTGCATTTTCTTCATAAAATTAATTACTCAACCTATTCCTAATTACTGTTGCACAATTGATACTGAATCCTCCTACTCTCAAACACGAGATAATAATTAATATTTCTGAAAAGAACTGCATAGCTGGAGTAAAAATTGATAATGCGCTTTGAAAAAAACATGAGTTGTTTTCTGCATCTGATGCGGAAATTAATTTATTTCTCCTATGAAAAAATTAAATTTATTTATCTAGTAGAGGTTTTCATTAGGTCTTGAAGCTCAGATTAGAACCCTTTAGATCAAGGTTTATTTTTCTCTACGCTAGCGAAAAGAAGTGTCTGATTTTTGAGTAAACAATGAGCTTGCACGATCGGCTTTTATTTTTGCTGTTAAAAGATCTTGTCAGTTTAGACACAAAGACATCAGCTTGTAAATGCAGCTGCTTGAAATGAATTGGTAAACATTCATTACATGTGATAAAATAAAATATTTATCAACGCGTCCGATCCTATGATACATTTTGTAACAATTTTAAAGTGACTTTAGTCCTGCGCTTAAGGTGAAAATGAATTTAATATACACCTTTTTATTGAGAGTTAAATTTCTGTTGGTTGATATTTTTCTTTTGAATTAACAGAATTCTTTAACATAGAACGCTGAAAATGTATGTTAACCCTTTTGAATTGGAAGTAAGCGCAAGAAAACGTTTGGGAAACAAATGCTACATAATGTACTTATTACTAAAGTAATCTTACACTTTGTGCATTTTTAATTTTAGCGATTATTTTTAAATTCAATTATTGCACTTTTGCATATGCTATTTTTGAAAATAAAAATCCTGCAAATATCTAGACTCGTGTCGACAAAATTGGTTTCATGTTTCAGAGATGTAATGGAGCTGGTGCCGTAGTTTTTAGTGAATATTTTGCTTTCTATAAAACTGCCGAGGTTTGTACAAGCCTGAATGATGAAATGGAGACGTTTTTTATTGAAAAAATGGTTTTAAATTTAAAAATAACTTTTGAAATGCTTTCGAAATCCCAAGAATTATCAAGAAAATCAAAAATAATATTTTTTCTTTAAGCAATGAATTTAAGTAAGACCCAGAGCAGTAAAGTTATTCTGAGTGAGTTGTGTTTTTTAATTTCAATACTCAACAAAACCACATAAACTGCTTACGAATATAGCATACTAATCCATTCAAAAATTATTTTTACTGAAGCACAAATAAAAGTATAAAATTGATAAATAAAGTTTTAACTTCACAAAAACCATGTCATGGACATTTAAATAATTTATTACTGCAAAAAAGAAAAGATTTTATTTGTTATGTCTGTGACAAATGCCAGAAAAAACATCTTGAAAAATATCATTATTTTTCATTAGGAAAATCATTTGAATTTACATTAAAGTGTTGAGTGAAGATAAATTTTAATTTCCTGAATAAAACCTTCCCGGAACCGGATAAACTTTTTCAAGCTATTTCTAGCTCATTTTCTTCTTTTTTAAACCACCTTCTATTTCGCTTTCAACATTACTTTCTATTTCAGCACTGTGGAAAAACGTTTTTTAATATACATTTTGGTCTAATAAAGCTCCATAGTTTACTAATAATTACCTTATTTTATTTACCCTAGTTTCATTCTCTAGAGACCTAATTTAACGAAAATAAGTATTAAAGTTTCACAATACGCTTGGTAAGTTCGGTCAATTTCATATCCATTTTCCATCGCATTTTCTTTCTTGCAAAGCTTGAAACATCACATTAAAGAAATTAAACTAATAAAATAAATTTGTAAGAATTAATGCTCTTGTTTGTGTAAATTGTAAAGTATAGAATTATAAGTACTTGTAAAACATCAAAACTAATGATTCTCATATACACCATAACCTAATAATGCATGCCTCTAACCAATTGTGATATTGAAATATGATTGGGCCTCCAAAGGGGATTTTAATTAGTAATTACTTCTTTTCTTCCTTTTTTCTTCTTTATAATATGGTACCAGAAATTTTCCTTAAAACAGTTCGATTGCAAGAAGAGGAATATGGGCCAAAGTGAAACAATTAAGATTGCTAGCACTTTTAAAATTGGATATTCGTTTCGAAAATTAGTGCATAAATAAAGAACAATCTAGGTCATATTAAGACTTCCATTGAAACGTTATTTATTTTTGGCAGTAAATGTGTACCTAAATAAAAAGGTGGAAATTTTTCTCTTTTTTTATTGGGCGAAGTGAAAAATAAAATATTTTTCTAGTGAAATACTACACTGCAAAAAATAAACTGTTGTTTTTATGGTATAATACTGGAAGCAGCTGTTCCAATTTAAATTGTAAAATGCGCAGTAATAAACTGTAAAATTGCTTATTTTACAGTAATAAACCAGGAAACTGGAACCTATGCTGCCAGTATTATACTGTAAAAACAACAGTTTATTTTTTGCAGTATAGTATGGTTCTGAGGTACAGATATGTAAGAGAAGCGAAATCGTTTCAAATGTCAGAAAAGCATCATCAAATTAGTTAAAGTCAACTTTCCTGGTTCATGTATAAGGACATGGATTCAAATATCATAGATTCAGCCTACGGTCACAATCTTTTTTCCTAAATCCTCGAAAAAAAACTTCCATGGTGAATAACGCTAATAAGTAAATATAAAAGCTGATATCTCTTACGTTCCAATGCTGCTAAAAGGAATTCCATGGAATTTGTTAGAAGCCGAATTAGGTGTGTGATTCAATTTGAGTGTCCCCCTCTGTCTAAGTGAAATCTGTTTCTCTGCTAATTGCTCCGATAATACAGTTTCTGAGATAATTATGTTGCAGCAACAGAAATTGAATAAATGCGCTCTGAAATTCGTGGCGAAAATGCTCTTCCTATTTGCGGTGCACTCGCTGCGAAGTGAAATGAAATTTTTGGACAAAGCAAATTCGCTAGGAGTGCATTCTCTTCTAAAAACTTGATAAAAATCCGTTGCACTGAAAAAATAATGGTGCTAGTTAAAATTCGAGATAAAAAGTTAAAAAAATATTTTCATGGATTATAGAAGATTATTAGTTACAAATACGCCTAAATTAGATGCTTCAAGATAAAAATTAGATTTCCTCTACACTGCAAAAAATGAACTGCTGTTTTTACAGTATAATACTGGCAGCCGAGGTTCCAATTAAAAACTGTAAAATACACAGCAATAAACTGTAAAATTAGCAATTTTACAATTTCTTACTGTAAAGTTAGCAATTTTGCAATTTATTGCCGTAAAATTTAGCTGTATTACACCGTAAAAACAACATTATAATACTGGCAGCAGAGGTTCCAGTTTGAAACTGTAAAATGCACGGCATAATAAACTGTTAATTTAGAAATTTTACAGCTTATTACTGTCTAATTAGCAATTTTACTGTTTATTACAGTAAAATTAACAATACTTACAGTTTATTACCATAAAATTAGCTGTATTATACTGTAAAAACAACATTCATTTTTAGTGTATTTACGTTTGCGAGAGAGAAATTTGTGCCTCCAGGAATAAAAAATTTTTGATTTTAGTCAATATATATGGGTCATTCTCACGGACAGTTCTTTTCATGCCTCATGATTATTTACGAAAGTTTTATGCATGAGTATGAAAGTTGTATGCATGAAAGTTGTATGCATGCTGACAATCGTACACGATTATCAGCATCCAATATTAGTACAAACAAAACGCAATGCGCTTTTCCACCTCCACATTCAATGATAGTTATGTCGTCTTCGTTCAAACGATATCGTTTGTTGGACCATTCATGTCGGATAGCAGTCGTCTTGCCTATTAAATCGTAATGACATCCATTCATTTGTTTACTTTCTATCAAATAAGCATTATATGTAACAATATCGTTAAAA
Source organism: Uloborus plumipes (assembly GCA_038373865.1). Taxonomy (NCBI): domain Eukaryota; kingdom Metazoa; phylum Arthropoda; class Arachnida; order Araneae; family Uloboridae; genus Uloborus; species Uloborus plumipes. Next base: position 13,122 of record JAXGGA010001802.1, read on the forward strand.
TTTGACGTCTCTCTATTAGTAAAATATAAGCTGTTGTTGTTGTTGTTGTTTCTAATACCACTCGGGTATCCGAGCCCGAGTAGATGAAATCTGCTCGATTTAAGGCAGGAAAGATACGGTTTCCGTTTTTAAGAGCACCATTTAGGTGGAAGACCGATTTAAGCTCAGCACACATGCCATAAGGACCCGTTCATAGGGTTCATAGTTCATCCATTCATAACTCACTTTCACACACAAAAAGGACAATGACAGGAAAGAGAAAGTACGCCCATGTCCCAGCCGGGACTCGAACCCAAATTTTTCAATCGACAGAGAAAAATTGTAGCAATAAAATAATTTTATTTTATTAACGGATTTTGTTTCATTGTTGTTGCTCAGACGATCTTTATTGCTACAGAAAGCTCAGATTTTACTTCTGATAGTATGCATTTCGTTCTTAGTAAATTAAGTTTTCAATTACAATAAAGTTGAACATATTATGCACCCAATATCATCTCGTTATTTGTTTTCTTTTTCTGCGGAGGTAAAGTAATTATAACAGCCCTAGTATTTAGCCTACTTTTCCAGTTTAAGTAAATCATAGCCGAACAAAGCAATAAACGTGGCTTAATGCATCTTAAAAATATAAGGTTTTGAGGTGGGGGAAAATGTGTGTCGGTCTGTCGCTGTCAATCTTCAGGTCTATCTGTGTGCCCCCCCCCCTCAATAACTTTTGAATGAACAGTCCTATTTGAGCAAACATTTTTTTCTTCGAAAGATCTCGACGAGTACACCTCATTCCCATACTTTTTGATTAATATAGCCCACATACCCCACTTTTTGATTTAAACCATTTTTAGATCAATTTTGAATGGTTCAAATAACCTGTCCCGCGCTACTATTTTTTTTAATGAACAGTCCGATTTGAACAACCTCTTTTTTGTTTGAAAGATCTCATTAAGCACATTTCATCCCGTATTTACATGTTCTATTGGAACAATTTTTCGTACAACATTGAACCGTTCAAGCAACCTTTTCTTCCTAATAATTATTGAGTGAACAGTCCGATTTGAGCCAACTTTTTTTGTTCGAAAGATCTCGCAAGCATACTTCCATTCTCGTATTTAAATTTTTGATGTGAATAAATTTTTCGTTTAATATTGAATGGTTCAAAAAAAAAAAAAAAAAAATAATAACATTATTGCTACTGTGAAATTTAAGCTCGATGAAGATCCCGAAATTAAAGGTGGATTTCCTTCAAACTCATTTTGTAAGCAAATGGTTTTTAAGAGAATTGAGAATGTATGTGGGAAATAGTCATGATTTCAACTGTCTAAAATTAACCTGAGTTGCAACTGCATTTTGTGTGATGTACTTAAAATAAAACATGCATAATGCTTTTTTTTATCATCGATTCCTGTGCATAAAAAGTTTAATATAATTTTATTTACGTAGTACTCAACTACACATTTTTAGAAGGACAACAACACAAATTTTTATGATAAATTGTTTTACACGTCCATATAAAAATTAAATCTAAATTGAAAAAAAAAAAAAAAAAAACGAAGCGTGCCCAAAATGGAAAGAGAGGAGTTTTTCATCTTACCTGCTTATTCAAATAAACTATGCTTTTATTTTTCTATTTTAATCATTGCAGACTCTTATTATTGAAAAAGACGTCCTGCTCTTACAGGAAAAAATAAATAAAACTTAGTTTTTCCCCCAGATTCTTTTCATGCATAAAAACCATATTCTGACAAGAAAAAAAGAAACAAATCTGAAAATGAAATGAAAAAAAAAAGTGCGTTTTACTAATTACTGCTACATATTTTGCTAGAGAACGCTCAGTAGAAATATTAATGGACCGTGTTAATTTATCATACTAGGTGCTGAGGACATTTGATTCCCAGTACATTGAACTATACAAGTAATAAGACAAAAATACGAATTAGACAAAGATAAACTGTAAATTGGTACTTATGCCAATGTTTACCAACGTGTGGTGCTCTTCTCTTTTAGGGGGCACTTTGATTTTGTCAGAGTTTCATGATTTAGTTATTACTTTTTTGAACTTCCGGAGAATTTGTTCTTTCCACTGCCAACTTTTTGCGTTCGTTTCAGCTCGGTTTTAATTTAGAGTGAAAACGAGATTAAGCGCGTTGGGCATTTTCTAACATAGGGAAAAAACAATTAAACTCACGGCACTGCAACCGTTACCGACACTTTGAAGTGAAAACTTCCTTTGGCATGTTGAGCATTTTTTGAGATGAGAAAAACTAATTAAACTCACCACAGTAAATGCTACCTCTGTATACAATTATGTACGTGTATTGTGCATACACGTATATAGACACACATGCATGTTGGCATTTTTTTGAAATGGGAAAAAACCACTGACGATTAAAAAATGCAGTTGATGTTATCACTTCTATCGACACTCCAGGAGTGCCACTATTTCTTTCTTAGGAAGCTTTTGAAACTCAAATTATTGACTTTTTTTTGTGTCTGATCTGAGGGGAGCAAGCTGGTTCCCTCCAACCGGGGGACAACTTCTGAAGGGCAGAATAATCACTATATTCAGTTATTTTTTCTGATGAAACGCAATATAAAGCCCCCCCCCCCCAAAAAAAAGATAAGTACGGGCAGCAATTTCAAGATTAGCCGCAGCTCGGAAAATTTTTAATCCGACCAGGATTTCTAAGAGCGTTTTTACACTTACCGGCACGACAACGATAAATCGTAGACTAGTGTCGTCACCCGACATTGGAGCACGCAAAATGCATTAAAATATGCTATGCGCTTTTCCATCTTTCGATTCAAGGGCGATTGTGTTGTCTCCGACCAAACGATGTCGTTTGTCATCCCATTCGTGTCGGATGGCATCCGTCTTGCCTTTAAAATCGGGAAGACATTCATTCATCTGTTAACTTTCTTCGAATTAGCAACATATAGCACGTGCATTTATGTGGATTTCCTTCAACTCTACGTGCACAGTGTGAATGTATTAAAAGAAAACCTTCTTTTTTTTTACTGCTTCAACAAAATCCGTTAAAGATTTTTTAAGGACTGTCGGTGTAAGTGCTTTCGTGATGCAATCGTGAAAATACTAATCAAATATTTTTTTTTAGCTTCACCTTACATTTGATCCAGTCAGTCACAGATGAAACTGGCTTTCTGAACGGAATGTGAAGTGTACAATAACTGACCTGAATTAAACTGTACGGCCTGGGCGAAAAATTGCGTGTCAGTCACCAGAGACTTATATTATAGGAAACATGCAAAATAAGCTCTAAATTAAGAAGCTTGTTACCACTACTAAGACAGAGCTAAAGCTTGGTATTCGTATTATAAAGGGTGTTCAAATGAAAAGGTATCAAAGGTCGCTGAAACAAAAAAGTTTACAATTTGCGCATGCCGCTATCGGAGAACGTAATGAGACATCCAGGGATGAAATTCAAGTATCCAGCTGGGATAGGAGCATGCGCAGAATTTCGCATAGGTAGGAGAGATTACAGAATGTTACAAAGAGCTCCATCCATCCGACGTGGTTGTACGTGAAAAGACAGGATGCCATTCAGATTGCAAAAATCGATGATTAAGAAGCAGAGATGCATTATTCGATTTGTGACAGTGGAAGGTATCAGCCAGGTGAAGGAACTATCAACTCCGATATGCACTGTGATATGCTCCAAAACTTTTGGAGACTCATCAAGAACAAAATACCGGGACTGCTTAAGAAGGGTGCGGTTGTACTCCATGATAACGCGTGTCCACATATCTCTAGGGTTACCAGAGTCGTACTAACCAAGTTACAGTGAGATAAGTTTGACTATCCGCCCTATATTACACCTAAGTATTAATACTCGGTATTAATAGTTTATTATCATACAGGATATTACTCAAGTAGCATAGCTCATCGGATTTCGCTCGGCCGATCATCGATTTCTTCGTAAACTGATCCCGTAACGCACGATGACATCGTTCCGATCAGTATCCGAGCACGGTTTTCGATGATCTACTTTTCATTGGAAAGCGATATCCTTTCGATCAACTTTCCCGATGGAAAATAAGCCGAGCTATATTCCATCAGAGAACGATATAATTCCGATCAAGTTTCCCGATGAAATTCATCGGCACGGGACAGTTCTGCTCGTAAATTGCTCCAAATCTCATCGTATTTCGAACAAAACTCATCGGATTTTGTTGCTCGGATTTTGTTTGACCGATGAGACATATTGGATCATCAGCAGATGAGAATTTCATCTGGTTTCGATGAATGGCCGATGAGATGATGCTGCTAGGGTATTATTTTATACGCTGATAGTCTGGACATGTCACCCTGCAATTTCCATGTGTTTGGTCCTTTAAAAAGCATCTGAAAGGGACGCGCTTCATCTCAGACGATAAATGTAACTAGGTAATGTAAAGGACTTGGTCTCATCGCTGGCACTGAAATTCTGGGAAAGGGATTTCTTCGGTTAGTTAACCTGTGGGGGGTTAAGGGATCAGACCTATGGTGAATACTTTTAATAAAGTCTTCATTTGAACCCACAGTATCGTTGGGTACCTTTGCATTTGTACAATCTTAATACTGCACTTCGGATTATCCGCTGAATTGGGTGGCACAGGTATCGCGGATAACGAAAATCGCGGGAAATGCGAAAAAAGCATAAAATAAGGGGTAAAGAAGATAAAAAATGTCTTTTGCTTTTATATGCATTATTGTGTAGTTGCATTACACTGAAATTGTGATATGTACAAACAGTGACGATAGATGCAGCATAAAAAATTATATGTATTTGAGATTGTATGTAATATCTATAAAGAAAAGAGGTACTCACGGTAACGCCCAAGTAAAATAATTTACTGTATGATATACGCCGCACTCTTGGGTAAGAAATGTTAAACAATAAAATAATTTAAAAATCTAAATTCGTGCTTTTTCAAAAAAAAAAAAAAAAGAAGAAAAAAGAAAAAAACCAGTTTATTGTGTTTGTTTCTTTCCCGAGACCTTCGCGGATTTTCTACTCGCAGATAATCGAGAGTTTACTGTATACTTCTGCCTTAGTACTGGATTTGCTTTCAATTTACGAGTTGAATCGTACCGTTGCTGCGATCTCTCGCTGGTATGCTAATTTTACATCAGCTACCGGGTTGGAGGCACTTTTAGTTTCTATATGATGATCTCTGCTTACAGCTTGAGTGCTCCTATTACAGAATGATGAGTTCTAATACAGACAAAATTGTAGTCTCTGAATGAAATAACCGAACTGGCAATATAAAATATGAAATCGTTAATCAGTTTCAATTTAGGGGTGCGATATCAAAGGCATAACATCGATGTTTCAAGACATCGATGTTTTGAAATTAAGACATCAATAGTATTAATACATCGACTAAAAAACATCGAACCCAAAACATCGATGTTGGGAAAACATCTCCCCTCAAACATCTATGGTAAAAACATCGACATTGATGTCGCAGCCCTAAGTTTCAATTACAGTTATATCGCTGCTTTTAATGCACGTATTTCCTAACTGAAGTCAAATATTTTGTTCTTAATAAATGTGTTATGATTTTATTTATTTCATCGTTATTTTATAATCTTCTAGGAGAACATAGGGGAAAAGCAATGTCTTACGCATTTTAAATTTTAAAATTTACATTCCTCTTGGCAACAAATATGTGTTTAAATATTCAAGAATATTCTAAATTGAAATATTTTAAGATATCTGCTTATCTAAGACGTCTTATTTATAGACATAAAAATCAAACTGCGTACTCCCTAATGCACGGTTAATCTCATATAATAAAGGCCAAATGCCCCAAAAAGAGTTCTGCTCCTTCTTTTAGAAATATGTCGCGTTGCCATAGAAACGACTTGAAAGCAAGCATCAAACCCTGTATCCACAAAATACAACAGACAAAACATTTCCCCTCGAAGTAATCCTAAATGCAGAGGAACAGGGTAGAGCATCTCCCAACCACTCACTACAGTCAATATGCAATAAAATATGTTTCGAATCTGCAGAAATCTTTGAAAATAATGAAAGAAGAATGGAAGTTGAAGTGCTTTTAAAGAAATGATTGCGGGGTTGTTTCTTTGCAAGAGTGGACATTTACTTGCTTGTTGTGGGAGATGAAGTAATCTTCAGTCATTTGAAAGTGCATTAAATGAGGGCCTAAAATAATTCAGTTTCTCTTTTATTTTTCTTTATCCAACTTTTTCCCCCTTTTTTCTCTCAATTAGTTCTGTGTTTTTTTAGTACGTATTAAACTTACAAACTGGTAGCTTTTACATGCCTTATTACGAAAAATATGAAATCTCCTGCTTGGCAAAATGTTTGTTGAAAATAATTCATTTTCTGGGGTAGACCAGGGCACGTTTACGCTATGGCCTATTTTTGAAACGTGTTACAATTGGTGTGTCACAGTCGTATCAGAATGATGCTGCTCCCTAGCAAGTACTCTAACAAGATTTTTAGTGTCCATGAAGCTTTGGTATAGCATTTGGGGAGGATAACCCGTTTTCTGCCAATTTGAGTAAATTATGTGTGGAACTTATTGAAGCTTATGTATTGGGAACTAGGATTGCTTAGATAAAAATTAAAAATATTTGAAAATTAGCAAAACTCCATCCTTGTTTGAAAACAGTATTCGGATGTGACTAAAAATGCTATAAAATTTCGTTGCACGTTAAAAATAAACCCAAGCAAGGCGACGGGGCAGATACTGTTATTGGTTTTGTACTTTTGTCCAGGACTAGTATTTCGTGGGCATAACCTAGCTAATTACATTTTTGATGCAAGTTCCTTCCACTTAAAAGATGGGTGTTCATTTTATACGTATAATTTAATTGCGTTTATGGTTCTTGCGGAAGGTTGGCAGCAGGGGTGAACTAAGAAATAAAGACATAAGAAAGCATTCCACCTGCTATCTTCAACGTGCATGCGAAGAGCTTTGCTTATATAGAATCGTTTTACCGAAAAAATGTAGCGAAGCATCAATGGCACAATCAGCTGTCGCTTTAGGCTGTGAATCTAAAATTTAGTGACTTAAGTTCACCCGAGAGAGTGATGTGCGTTATTAATATTTAAAAACTGACAGTTGTCGGACTGAACAACAGACGTTATGCTTTTATTCAATAACATAAGCTTATAATGTTTAGGTTGATAATGTTGAGTTGGTGAACTTAACCAATTGTTAACTGATTTTTTTTATTTGTTACTTCAATATACCTTCAACATTACAAACTTATACATATTATTCAGTAAATGCATAGCTTCTATCGGCCAGTACCACTACTGCCTCCCCCTCCCCCCTCTCTCTCTTCTCTAATTTTTCTTTTGTTTTTTCAGTTGATTTCGTGGTTTTTAATGCTTATTAAGTTTTTAAAATTGTCGCTCTCACATGCCCAATTAAGAAAATTCTGAGATCTTCTGCTTGTCGAATATTTGTTGAAAATAAAGCAGTCATTACGCGCTTGTTAATAACGTGTCGCTGGAAAAGGATAAGTGGGACACGGAACAATGGTACTTCATGGGCGTAGCGTAACTAATTAACTCCTTAAAATAAGGCTACTGTATTAAGAGAGCTGTCTCGTCCGCCATTTTGGTCCAAAATGAACGAGTGATGTTGTTGTTGTATTCATGGATAGGAAATTTGAAACTGAAATAAGGCCGTGCACTGTCCTCTCAATCTCGGCTTTCTGAATACAATTGTCTGAATAAAGGTCATGGAAGGGAGAGTCACTGCCTTTGTTGAATTTTCGTAACGATGGCCGGGCAAGGGAAGACGTGCTCAGGACTTAATTCTGTGTCAAAGTTTTTGCTGCTGGGATATGTTCTTGCCCCATCCAGTAGAATTTTTATCCTCATGAGATGTCAAGTTCTTAGCCTTATTTTTTGTCAAGAATGTCGGGTAAGGGAGAGCGTACTCAGGACTTAAAGCGGAATTCTGTTTTTGCTGCTGGGATATGCTCTTGTCTTATTCGGTAGAATTTTTAGACATTTATTTCCACCTTGTTCCTATTGATCTTCCTGTATTATATTTTCCCTTTTAATCTTTGTCAAATTTTATGTAACCAAGATCATATGATCACTTTATGTGTTTTATTTATTTTTTCCACGCAGCAAACCCGAGCTCAATCCTCGTCTCAATCCACGGATAGCTCAGCCTTTAATCCCTTCAGTGGGTCTATAAGATGATTACCAAGCATGCTTGAGAACTAAATTCTTGGGGGTTGCATTAGGTTGATCACCTAAACGGAACATATTCCTGTCATTCTAGAGTCCTTGGTCTCGTAAACTTAGACGGGCACAATAGGCCCTGGCCCTCTAGGGCAGTTACGCCTCTCAGTTTAGTTTCAGAGTTCAAACAAGTTTGGTATGAAAAGAAAGACAGTCTCAAAAGAAAGTTTTCCCTGTCAAACTATTATTTTATTTCAGAAAAAAGTTATCGTGCTAGATTTACTCGAAATGGCTTCTTAATAAACACGTTATGTGTTATTTTTACTGCATACCAACCATTGACACTATTAACGTTTTCAAATACAGCCGAGCCCGCTTAATGGAATAGCCATTTTGCCGTAAAAATATTTCGAATTAGCGGGATATTCAACCATAAGGGATCGAAACAATTCATTACAATGGTTTGGTACATTGAATTAAGCGGGATATTTTTTAAACCGATGTTTTAAAAAGCGGGCTTAACTGTACGTGAAACAAGGCTGCATTCATCTTTTTTAACCAAAATGGCGGACTGGTCTGCCTGTCTTCAATAGGGGTTCTATTTAAAGCGGGTTGTTTCCACTTAAAAGATGGGTATTCATGTCATTTGTCTAATTGAATTGCTGTATTTTTATTTGTAGATATAAGTAAGTTAAAATTGGGTGAGTGGGCAGCAGGGGCTAGATTGTACAAATAGATTTTAATATAACTACAAGGCGCGTTCAAAAAGTAAGGGCCGTTTGCTTGTATTTAAATAATGGCGCTTTGAAGCAGTTTTACTACAGCTGTGCCATTAACTGACTCATTGTGAAGCTACAGCGTCATTCGATTCATTTCTGAAGTATTTTTGTCCATGAATTTAAAGAACAATGGCCACGAAAATTGTTGATCCCGCCTACTGTGAATTGCATTCTGTGATTCTTCGACATATTAAGGGGACAGTGGACTTTTTTAATATTATTCAATTGTCTTGAAATTTTGCACAGACATTCACATTACTATTATATAACTTTCCCTAAAGTTTCATAAAAATATATAAAAATTAACAGATTTTATTAATTAATTTGTAATTAAAATTGACGTAAATGAGCAAAAAATAAAAAGTTCCCTGCGTATCAATTTTCAAAATAAACTTATGATATTGATATATATCATTACTTGCATACATATAAATGAAATTAAATCATAACTGGAATTTTAAAATAAATTTAAGTATGTAAAAAAAAATTGCTCCTCGAAACACTAAAATTATACCCAAAAATTCCATGCGCTATAATTTTAAAAAGTAAATCAAAAATGAAATAAAACATATAGAGACTTACTTTGCATTTCCCTTTATTTGGAAGACTTTGAAACACCAAAGGCTAAAATTTTTAAGGAATACGACAGTTTTTTATACGCAAGGAACATTTTGAACCTAGTAAAACGCGGAAAATTTTCGTTCTGAGAAAAATGAGTTTTTCTGTTCAATACTTGATAAAACCATACAAATATGAAAAACTTCTTTATTTGGCACTGCAATACAATTAGTATATATTATAAAGGTTTTTCCAATAAGTAATAGGTAAAATTATGAATATTATTTTTATTTTTACGATATTCACTGTCGCCACCATACTACCTCGAATCCGTAACAACTTCGATAACAGTTTACGTTTCAAAAAGTACTCCCATAAATTTGTTACATTTTATATTCATGTTATTGTGCCACCAAAAATTAAGGTAGATGTTATACACATAAAAATAATATTCCTAAGCATATTTCATTTGAGGGTAATATTATATTCCCTCGTAGCAGGAAAAATGACCAGCTTCCTGATATGATTAGCATTCGATTATTAGCAATATGATAATGATATATTTATTTATACGAAATAATAATTGAACTAAGAATGAGACATGTAATAGGAAATTATAGGCATAATTTGAAAATGTGGGATTATGGAAGCATGTTTCTAGATGACATGGAAGTATATATAATTGGTGTATAATCAAAAATTAAAATCATAATTGGAAATACACTGCTAACAGCATTTGTTTGTCAGAAATGACTAAGATTTCGAAAGAGACATAGCATAATATTGTACACACAATTTGATAATGGAATTATTGCAGATATATTTTGACAAAAAGTTATTTTACTGGAAAGTCATATCTATTATTGTTCGGTAGCTTGACTATGTTTACAGTAGAAAACAAAACGGTTAATGAATTTTTATCTAAATGAGTCTAACAGTGTAAAAGTCAAAATTTGATTCACATATTTCATTCCTTTCAAAGTCTTACTGCTCAGAAGGCGATAAAACTGGCATTTCTCTAAAATAGAAGAAATGTCCATTTCTGCCTGTAAGCCAGATATTTGCTTTTCAATCTCATCTGTCGTAGAACAGTATTTACTTTGCATAGGAGTATTTAAAAAGCACCGGCACTGTACGAACCATCACTAACTTTTTTTGTTGAATATTTCTTTTTGATTCTCAATTGTTTATACTCATCAGTCGATTTACGTTTCCACTGAGATAGTCTTCTATTGTCACGTCTTTCAGCAAGCATTAGGGTTTCCTGTTTAGGGTTGGTACATATCAGTGATTTATAAATCTGTACTGTTTGCACACAGCCTAGGTTTAACTCACTCACTGCTAAAGCTACTGCAAACTCCAGTCTTTTCCTCGAAACAAACACTTCTTTCGGGCATTTGTTCCAAATTGCATGGTGGAGACTCTCATTAGCATTTTGAGTCTTACCAGAAATGCAGCGATGTAATAACTCGTCGGCAGCAAGACGTTGATACACAGGCATAATTTTTTCAACGACACTTTCTGACAACTTTGTCTTCATGTGCGAATGGCTTTTGGGTGTTTTGTTGGATGCTAGTGCACGTTGATAAAAACACCACGATGTTGCTCCTTCTGGACATTTCTTGTGCTGCGGCTTTTCATCAGTTGACATACAATGAAAGAGGGTAGCCAGAACGGAAGTTTTCATTTTTTTCCAAATCAGGGGCATTTTCAATCAGTGCTTTTCGGTAAAAGTTTTGCAGCTTCAGAATAACAGCTTGAGTTAGGTTTCCTTTCTTGGAACCCCCAAGAGTCACTCCTTTCACCCGCCATTCCTTCACTTTATTACGTAGCGCTGTGCCTAACCTTTTGGCAACGTGGTTAATGCATTCTTCTTTTTCAATGCGAACGTGTTCTCCATAAATATTTTCTTCTACCAAACTTTGGAATGCTTTCGAATCACCATCACTTACTACTGTAGTGTAGCGCATCTGGGTCTTTTCTACAGAACGTTTCCAAAGCTTCAAGGCTGCTTCAACCTCCATACTTCCCGAGGAGCCACTAAAATTCTTTTGGCAAACAGATTCATGACCTTCTTTCCAAATGCAGAATTCTGCTGAATCCTCTTCAAGGTCTCGAGCGGCATTTGAGCATTCCGTACAGTATTTTGACATTATTTCGTAGTCGACGACTAAATTAGTAGTCGAGTCGATAACTAGACCAATGCCATACAGTGAAGTATGTCCCCGCTTCATCCATGTACCATCGTAGGAGACTGTTATATCCAGAACATCACTCAAACTGGGGTCAGCATCTAAATATGACTTTCGAACTTCCCTTCGAGAGACTTCAAGCATATTTTCCTTGAAAGTGGCATTCCGATTGCACAATGTGTCCATGCATTTAGAAAATGTCTTCCTATCCATTGTCGGCATCTCCATCGTTATAGAAAAATTTTCCATGGCAGCATGTCCTCTACCTGTGCTCAAGAAAGCACCAACAAGTTTCTCATTCACATCAAATTTTCTGGTGAAAGGTTCTCGGTGACTTGAAAATGTGGATCCAAAATCCTTCCCACACGACTCACAAAACACAGTCAATTTTCTTGAGTAGCCGTAAGACTCACCAAAACTAACATTCAATGAATGAGTTTTGCAGTCATCACAAGGTAAGTTTCTAAGGAGAGGTGAAAAAGATTTCTCACTCATTAACACATATCCAACTGCATTACAGGGCTGTTTTGTTACAGTTTCGCAATGATCTGAAGGTGAGCTTGATGCTTCAGGTGTAACCCTTTTTGAAACAGTTTCACTTTCCACTGGATTATTTCTTTTTTTTGCAGCAGCTATAGCTTTGCTTCGTTTAGTCGGACGCCCCTTAGGCTTTCGATAGCGAGAACTGATTGAATGCATTGAAAATTCACTGCTTCACTCAACGCTAAGTATATAATAACAAGCACGAAGTAACTAAGTAACACTAATCAACAATAACTAACTAATAATAAACAATTATTACACTTATACTAACTTACAGATACCAGTGATAACTTATACTAATAGTAACGTACAAATAAATAATAACTAATAGTAACCTTATAAATTAATAAGTAAAGAATAAATCTGAACAACTAGTATAATATAATAAACTATAAGATTAGTTCTGAAAAGAATTGTTTTTGTTGAGCAGTTAGCAGACGAAATTAGAAACACATTCAAAACGCAAAAATAAGTCTCAGGCGAATTGTAAACAACACAGAATAATAAGTTACAGTTACAGTTAAACTTACTGTTGCCAAACTGAAACATGTAAATGATTTTTCTAAGCAAAAAATTAATTATTGGTAATTATAAATACGACTAAATGCAGCTGAAAGAATTTGACAGCTGTCAAAAGGGGGGCGTGGTCGTTTGTTTACAAACTTTGTAAGCTAATAACTCGAGAAATAATTAGCGAAATCAAAATTTTTTTTCTCCCAGTTATGGTAAAGAGTCCCAATTATTTTTGAGCAAAAAATTGAAAAATCGAAAATTCTGACGATTTTTGCGTTTTCGAAGGTCCACTGTACCCTTAAAGCTTGCTATTCAAAACAAAAGCCGTGGGAAATTGTCATCAGGAATAATCTTCCTCCCTGATAACGCGCATCCTCACACTGCTGCCAAAACCAAGGAGAAAATTTAAGATTTTCGTAGAGAACTTTTCGACCAAACACCGTACAGTCCCGATCTTGCACCTAGCGACTACTTCCTCTTACATTTTAAACAGCGGCTAGGTAGACAACCTTTTGAAACCGAAGAGGGACTTAAAAAACTCTTGTCAACTGGTTCAACTTTCAGGAGGCAAGTTTCTACGCAAAGGGGTTAAGCTAATGCAGCGGTACGAAAAATGCTTAGAAGTGAACGGCGATTATGTAGAGAATTAAAGTAAGTTTTAACCTAACTAAATATGACATTAATTTTTTTTCCTTATGAGTGTATTTTTCTCTGTGACCAAACGGCCCTTTTTGAACGCGCCTCGTATATACAATTGAGTCCACATAATGGAACATGCAATTTCAAACTTAAAAACTAACTCTAAAAAGCAGGATATTCCGTTATCGATATTAATAATAGTACCTGGCGACCGCTCACCGCTAGGTAAAAAAGAGGTTTGTAAAATCGTGTTTTTTTCTAAAGTTCGAAGTACTTATTTACATAAACTTGAAAAGTACTTTTAAGGCCTTAGTTGCAATTTCGCATTTAAAACAGATGTAATTTGTTTTTAAAAAACACAACCTTATTTGGACGAGACATCATCCTCACAACCTTATTTAGACGATGCGCACCGTGGAGGTGCTGGGCCAAGAGTTAACTCGGCCCTTGGTCTGGTTAAAAAAGACCAGAGCGCTCTTCAGGGCCCCATCCCGGTCAAACCACGAGTTGTGGTGTGTACGGGGGACCGTGAAGTGAAGTGAAAGTCAAAACCAACTGAAACAAATGCGTACTGGAGAATAGGGACTCTGCATCCATTTTCATCAACCCCTCCCGTGCCTTCGGCGCCAAATGAAATGAAATGAAAATCACTCCACAATAACTTTATTTTGATCGGTCTCTTTAGCATTTCAGAAACAATAACAATTCTTACGTGTTGCCGAAATTCGTTGCCAAATACCATAAAACTTTAAATTTACGCTGATGTGATTAAATACATGTATAAAATCCATTGTTATTCTTATAATAAAACGTGGTTGCTATGAAACAGTAACAATAATGGTAATCGTAAAGAAAATGGCGAAATAAAGCTTCTCAAAACGTTTAATGAAAGCAAAAAAAAAAAAAGAAAACGGGGGTTTGTGAAAACTCGCGTTTTTACAGAAAAAACGCCGATCTAGATGAAGTCAGAAGACAAAGCTTTATCTAAATACAAAATTTTATCAAAATCGTTAGAGCCGTTTTCGAGATCTGATATATATATATATATATATATATATATATATATATATATATATATATATATATATATATATATATATATATATATATATATATATATATATATATAAGAATTGCTCGTTTAAAGATATTTGATAAAGCTGAAGAGTTTGTTTGTTTGTTTGTTTGACCGCGCTAATCTCAGGAACTACTGTTTCGAATTGAAAAATTATTTTTGTGTTAAGTAGTCCATTTTAGGAAGTTATTATCATAGGTTAAAAATAACAATGGTTGAAAAGCACGAGCGGATTTGTTTCTACTCTCCTTGAGAGATGGCGTTCATTAAGAGTATTGTTTTGGCAACTGTGTGCAGAGGGCGCCAGCTGTAGCGAGCCGCCGTGGCGGCGAGTTTGTTGCTCCACCGAAAGTGAATGCGTCAATTGACAGCGCTTTCATTTCTGAGGTAGCCCGTGCAACTCCGAGCCACGCAGTTGGTCTGAGATAAAATGACAAATTACCACTGTTTGATAAAATGAAAATGTATTTCCCTAGGCGGCATACGATATTTAACGATATTTTACTAAACGGAATCAACTGTAACTATGAGAGGTAGGATACTGTTTTCATAACAGAAGGGCGGTTTGAAATGTGCTATGAGCTCTCTTTTATATATTTCATGTACCTTGATGTTCCCAAAGTGTGTTTTGCTGAACCTCAACTAAAATTGTCTCCCCAAGTTTCTACTATATTAAAGAAAGTAATAATTTTTGCAAATGCTTAATATTTGATTTCCAGATAATTACCAGTTTGTCGTTTAGTCAATAACAAGAATGGGGTTTCTTGATGTAAATATGAGGCACTTGAACTCCGTGTCCTAAAAATTTGGGGAAACGCTGATCTAACCTCTATTTATAGTCACACGTTCTTAGGTACATATCTATGCTCGAAAGAACGGCAAAAAAAAAACTCAGTATTCTTTGGGGGTGAGTAAAACGGGAATTTAAACCGAAATTTGAGGGCACCATTTTCGCAACTACAACAGTTCTTTTATTATGTTAATTTAAAATAAATTTTTAAAAACATAAAACTCCCTAACACCAAAAAAATTTGCCCACGCGTTTTTTGTAATAACAAGAAATCCTATTTCCAATGCAAAAGAATAGAGAACGGGAAAGCATTTTTAATTTACAGTGCTAAAGACGTGTAAAATATCCTGTCTCTTCCACGATATGTATGTTTTACATGTTTCCACTACGTTTGAAATGTTTTAAAAATGATTCATTAAAGTAATAACAACACGCAGTTTGATTTCGTAAAACTAATATAAGCAGTTACAATAATTTAAGTAAGTAAATATCAGAGATAGGAAAATATTTGAATAATTAAAAGTATTATTCCTTAAATCACATTTAGGATCCCCAAAAGACTAGCTGTCAAGTATTCTCCCAATACTTAAGTATTTGCTGTTACTTAATTGCCGCTCGCTGCTTTGAGATTTAAAAGCAATTTTGGTGCTACCTTCATCTAATTACAAGAAATAATGGCGATTTCAAACATTTGTATATCTTATTCAATTTTATTAAAGCATTTCAGGTTTTAGGCTTCAAATAACAATCAATATTAATAAAGGAACACTGAGACGCAGACTTTTTTTACACTTTTCTATGAAAATAAAACGTGCTAAAATCTAAAAGCAATTTTCAGAAGAACATAAACAATACTAACTAATTGGACCCATTGGTAGTTTAGATTTTTAATTTTTGGGTTTTAATTAAAAAAATAACGTTTGGGTAAATAATGTAAACTTTAATCAAATAAAGAGTTAGATCAAATAAAAAGGTTTTTATGCGCATAGCAGTCAATAAAGTGAGTACATAATGTTACGATGTGTAATTACATTTTTAAAAATATATATATTTTTTAAAGTTAACTCGTTGTTTACTGAACATGAAAAAAGAAGAATTTATTCAAACTGCAAAAGAGTGATTTTGGTTTTTTAAAGCTCATACTTTTAACGTTTTACTGGATTTGCACCACGTAAAGATACAAAATTCCCGGAAAATGTGAAGACGTGGGAAAAAAGCTTTTTTCTGTTTTTTTCTTCTAGAAAAATCCTTTTCAAACTATGAAACGAATAATGACCGTTATTCATCGATAATATTAGCAAACATTCAGAAACTTTAATAAGCTTTAATATAATTGCTCTTTTTTTTTACTGAAATAAATCTAAACGTGTAAAAAACAGCAAAAATGCGAAGTATCGGTTTTTCAATTAAAAATTATTGCATTTCGTTGTTAAAAAAATTCTAAATGTATATCAAAGTTCAAAGAAAACGTGATATGCCATCAATAGTCTTAAATACCTTTACGATTAAGTACATGAATATGAATTTGAAAGCTGTTCCAGTCTACAAGATAAATGGGCAACTAGCTGTATAGAATTTTATTTATTTTATAAACGTCAAACTTACATTAAGCACATTTTAACAAATGACTTAAGTTAATTTACCTCTGATAATTCGCTGTAACTTCTTTTACTCAGAATCCCAAATGTGTTGATACAAAAGTTTTGAAACAACTCGAATTTAAGTTTGATAGCTTGTTTTTTCTAAGCATACATCAATTTGGTAGGAGTGGTGAAACATTAATTTGGAAATAAACTTTCCAGTTCGTAAAACTAGTCATTGTTTAAAATTTGTTAATTAGTTTTTTAAGCAGTATCTGAACTTTTAAGTCGGATTCGCTGTTTGAACTGTTGGTGTCGAGAAATAAAGTTTTATTTGCACAATCTATTAACTAAATCACCAAACTCATGAATTTTAAAACGCTTTTTAACTTAGCGTAAATACTTTTCCTTGCAGTTTTTAAATATTTTGAGGAAGTTTCGCAATTCCAGCGAAGTGTCTTAAATTGAAGATTTGAAATATATAGAATCGATATAAATTTGTATTCTTATTATAGTTTTCATAACTCGATAAAATTAAATTTACAAATACCTTTGTGCTAAAGATGTACAGAAAATAAACAACGTTACAATGCACAAATGAGCAGGGATACTGCAGACACGTACATCGATAAAATTACTTTGAAGACTTGCTTAATTAGGTTCCTTTATTCTTTTATGCTCTTTGTCTACTAGGTAAAGAATTCAAATGCACTTTAAATTGATTGTTATAGATTGATTCGACCAAGTTAAATAAGGAGGCGAATATGATTTCATACCGAACAGTAACATATGTTTTTTTTTTTTTTTTTTCATGCGCTTGTTAGCTGATAACGTCTCACTTAGTGAACTTATTTTGATTTTTCTTTTAAATAGATAGAGAGAGGGGATAGAATCACATAAGTTCCGTAACCTTCTTTACTATAACGGTTTATTAGAAAAAAATGGGAAAAACCTTTTGTCACATCTCCATTAATAAACCGATTTTGCTAATTCTTTTTAAATAGGAAGGGGATTGTATCATATAGGTCCCATAACCCTCTTGACTATAACTGTTCGTTAAAAACATTAGAAAAAAGGCGAAAAACCGCAAATTTCATGTAAATCAGAAAGTTTAATTTTGATACTTCTTTGCTAAAATTGCTACCACTTCAAAGATATACATTAAAAAAATTAACTGCTATTGAAATACCTAAATATTGGTATCACAGATACTACTTTTAAGCATAATTTTTAAAGTCGTAGCGAAAAAGATAGAAAAAGTAATGTGTGGAACCATGTTCCGTTGATTTGTTTATACATTCGTTTAAAATTAGGAACGAAACACTTGCAGTATTACACAAATGTGTCTTCAGCAGAAACCTCCGGGCTCATTTGAATTTATATTTACAACTGATTTAATTACATTTTTTATACTAACATACTGCAGTGAATCATAAAGAAAGAAAATTTACTGTAAAACAAGATCAGGCAACTTTGACAAAACCATTTTATAACATCAATTGTTTTTGCCGATTAATAACAAACTACTTGTTGATAATGCTTTATCAACATTTAGGCTTTCTGATGACGATAAAACTACGATCTAGCGACTTTTTTCTGTCCTTTATAGAAAAATAGGGAGTAGCCTTATTCGTCTACATGGCCTTATTTGACGAACCCACGTTACTACTATATTCTGAGTAGGGTCCCATTTTGAATTTTTCCAGGGGGAGGGGCAATGTGTGATTCTACTCGATGTAAATTGTACCAAAAAACAGCAAAAAACAAGCGTACTTATAGGCAAATACATTGATGTTTCGTAGTCAGGGGGAGCAATTGACCCCTCACTGATCTATCAAACGGGACTGGGCCCCATCAAATTTCGGGCCCTATGTTCCGACTACGTTGACCAAGATGACTTGTCGGCCCTGAGACAACCACACACATGCGAACACACAAAATTTGTTAAAATTATGATGAATACCTCTTCTCACATATAACGGTAAGAAAGTACTAACACCAACAATTTTGAAGATTCAGTACCTTTTCTAAAATCTTTAAAAAACGTCGAAAAAAACTGCTGAACTTCTGTACGGTTTAATAGAAAGAACTTACACATTGAATTGAAATTTTATCATATTGTATGCGGTGCGAATCAATTCTCAAAGTAGCGAATCTTGTTTACTATATTCACTTTTATTTACACTTTATTTTTTTGCTCTTACTTATTGAATCCCCATATCTACAATAAAACGCAGATATTTTAACATAAATATGTTTGCTCTGCAAGAGTAGCACAACACCAGAGGAAATTTTATATCCATTGTCACCCTAATGCTCAAATCTCATTTCCAACTCGCCTTCTGATTCTTATGCCCAAAAGATGTTTTTCCAATTCTAATCCTATATATTATCTGGGAGGATATTACTCTTTCTGGAAATTCCTCGGAGGAAGGATGAAACATGACACAACAATCAGATTTCTTTGGAGGCTGGATTAGTCTGCAGTTTGGAGGGGGTTTCTTTTTTCCACTTTTCTGGTCTCCTAAAGAAATGTACTCCATATACGTCATTGCATCTGTTTTGTGAAAAATAAAAATAGGGGCCTCGTTGGCGGCAGTGTGTTTGTGCGTCATTCTCGTAATTCCGAGGCGATGGGTTCGATTCTCGCCTTCAAGCTGGTTGTAGCTTTCTTCTCCGTGTTGTAAATTCTGCCTTACCTTTTCTGTGCTTGTCCGCAAGCAAGGCGCATGGTACAAGGCTTCGTGTATGTTGAAGCTGATTAGCTTCTAAATAAATAATAAAGTATTAAAAAATAGCGCTTACCATTGCATTTTAATTCAGTAGGAAACTAATGTACATATACGTAAATGTTTAACCAAACTACTTCAAACTTATTTGTCTAATCTGCACTGTTAAAATAGGACCGTATCTGTTCATGTGTGTACTTATGTCCAGCTAAAGGACGATTCTGACTGGCTGATGAGTGGATCACGCCTTAAAAAAATGTCAGACGGCCATGATGATGGTCACGTGACAGTGATAGGACTGATTTCTACTTCAACTACATTGCATTTTAGTTCAGTAGGAAACTAATGTGCCTTACGTAAGTGTTTGACCAAACGACTTCACGCTTAAATATCTAGCCTGCACTATTGAAATTCGTCCGTATCTGTGTATGTTTGTACTTATAACGAGATAAAGGTCGTTTTTAACTGGCTGTTGAATAGATCACGTCATCAAAACTGTCTGGTGGCCATGATGATGGCCACGTAACAATGATGAGACTGATTTTTACTTCTCAGGTGAATGTAATTAAGGTGAACTAAGTTCAAAATCATTTTTAAGAAAATATTTAAGATACCCTATTATTTTATGCATGTTGCAGTGAAAAAAGTTTAGCATTCAAACATAATTTCTCATCTACATAGTAATTCATAATCAAAATTAACATAGACATTCATGCAAATATTTGCGAAACCGAGAAAATATTTAGAAAATAAAACACACTTTATGAAAAAAAACATATTTCAAGTGCATACGGACTTGCTCTAGAGAATGAATGCGTCGCTATAATATACAACATTACGGTGGGGGGGGGGGAGGTGCGTAAGTGCATGAAGAAAAAAATACTTTAGCTCAGCTACTTAGTTTCTTTTCTGCTTTCAATATTGAAGATAGCACTGCCATTTGGATATGCTGTAAAAAGCCCATAATAAATACTCAATAGCTAATAAACCAGGTGAAACGGACTTAAGCTTTTAATATGTTATCAGCTTCGTATAATAAGACAGTGTTTAAGTAAACTCCGATCAGATTTTATTGCTACAATAAAACGTACCAGTTAAAAAAGCCATTAATGCTAAAGGTTTTCACATATGATAATGACACATGTTTTTATTTCAGCAGATGAAATGCGTTAAACTGTTCAAGCCTGACCAAAATATTCTAGACGGAGTTCAATAAATGAATTAGTGGCAGTAAAAAGGTAGCTAGAAGTTAGGCAAAAACGTTGTTTAAATTGCAAATTCAGAACATTTTAGAATATTCTAAAAGAAAATTTAATATTTTTTTGCCCCTTTGTCTTTAAAAAGAAAAGTATAAGCAAGCTAAGATTTCGTTTTAATATTGAAAACATAGTTTGCAAAAGAAAAAAAAACACAAAGATTAAAATTTTGAAATTTACCAGAGTCGACACGATACACATTGCTATCATTGTATAAGCAGTATAAAGAGTATCTAGAGAAAACCAAAGTAATGTTGAACTTTTTTGGGGATTTTTATTTAGTGAAAAATATTTTTAAAAAATCACCGGTATTGCATGATTAGCTAAAATTTTAGGACAGGTTAAATGAAGTCAAATTATGTAGGGGAATGTGGGGCAAAGTGAAATATGTAAGATAACAACCCTATTTCAAAATGAACAAATTGGAAATGAAGCCTGAAAATCAGTGTACATAAAGGAGGAATAATGCATTTTGTAATGCAACTATTGTTAAAAGGTAATTTTTCATCTTTGCCAGTTATTTTCCACCTTCAAAAAAGGTAGAAATTTTTCACCTCAAAAAACCATGGGGCAAAGTGAAAAATACAAATTAAAATTTTCTATTTGATAAGTTACAGTAATTTTCATTAAATGAATGCTTAAATAAATGAATGTACATGAATTATGAATGAAAAAATGAACTAATAAATAAATTAACAAATGAATAACTTAATTAACATATGGGAAAAAGAAATGTTAGAATATAATAGAGAATAAATAAGGAAGATAAATGAAGAAATACATGCTTGATTTAGTAAACGAATGCATAAGAAAAAGAAATGAACTGTCACTTTTCCCCACCCATTTTGCCCCGCGTGCACTTGACAAATAGTACTGATCATTTCAAATGAAAACATGCCTAACATAAACTAAATAAGGACTGAACTGGACATCAGTAGAGCTCAATTGATAGTTTAAATGACAATTATAAAAAATGTTATTTTATAACAACAAAAACTATTTTTAGAATAAAGGTATCAATTATTAGAATAAATGTTCAAATTTTGAAAATTACTTGTAGAAATTATTTTGTTGATATTTGGAGCTATTCATTTTTTGACAGGAATCAACTATACGTCTATTAACTTAATTAAAATATTGTTAGATATGTGGCACTGCACGCTGTGAAAATATTTTACCATTCCACTTTGTCCCACTATTTCACTTTACCCCACATTCCCCCACTTCGAATCAAACCTTTCTCGAGTCTGTACTACCCGATATGAAGTTTGATTGAATGCGTTTTTTTCTTCTTCAAAGTAATTCCCTATGGAATTCACCCAACAATCCTGTTAGTGTTGCCATCATCAAACTGCGATGCAGAAGTCTTTATATTTTTTTATTTGTTTTTATTTTTACGACAAACTGAGATGTAGCTTCTGCACTTATCATTTATCCTCCGAATCCGCCAGATGATGTGAAACTCAAATTTACATGCAAAACAATCAGAAACGTCCCTTTAAATTACTAGTCAGCTTATGTGCCTAATTTTTATAGTATCATACCTTTAAAAAAAGCAAAGTTTCCCGCTAAAAGTCTGTGACACCCCTGACATTGACTGGGAATGTTTCTACCGAAGTTGAAAACAATTCTAGCAATAGACAGATAAAATTCCAACATTAAAAGTTCTAATTTTAAAGTAATAAACTAAAATTGCTAATTTTATAGTACTAAAATGTAAAATTAATAATCTTATAATTTGTAAAATTGTTATGGTACAGTTTATTACCGTGCATTTTGCAGTTTTAAACTGGAACCTATGCTTCCAGTATTATACCATAAAAACAACAGCTCATCTTTTGCAGTATAGCAGCCAAAGAACCGCAACTTGATATGCTACGCGTAACGAGGTTTTAAAACTGTTTTCCAACAACAACTTTCGGGGCAGATCATCTTACGAGAAATCTTCCCTCCAGCAGGACTTAATGCTGGCTGTCCGACACATTTGTACTAAGTGGGTAGAATGTCAAAAGATTTAACAGAAGGAAGGACGAGCGATGTTATCGGCGACATGACTCAACAACTACCTTCCTTCTTCCTTTCTCGAAACAGCTATTGAAAAGCTAGGCTTCGAACCCAGAGACGTATATAAACTATCTAGCCCATTTTTCTCCTGGCACCTAAAATGCCAATCTTCATAGTCCCCGCATTACAAATTTAATTTCACTAATTACGCTACACAATTTTACTTCAACGTTTACTTCTTTTGTTAACTAACTGCTTGCGATGCATTAAATTTCAATATAATTGCTCGACTCTTAACAGAGTGATGTGCATTAAAAACAAAATATACCTCTTTAATGTGGAAAATCTGGAGAGAATTTCTGAATAAGCAATTTTAATTAAATAATTCTCTTTAGAAAACCACGAAACATTTTTCTCACTCCGATCTTTTATTCTTATCCAACGATAAATAATACGCTAAGGTCTACGTCCCGCGGGAGTTGGTAAATGTTTAAACTTGAACCTTTTAACTCAAGAAACAGCAAAATTTGCTGCATTTCCATTTATTTGCAAGAAGTCAGATGAGACGTTTGGGACAAAAGTGCTGCTGTAAGAGAATCGTTTCACAAAATTATTCGTTTTGAGAAGTTCAAAATCTTTTTCACTTTTTTCTGTGGAAGATTTTTTTTCTCTATGTTATTT
This sequence comes from Uloborus plumipes, assembly GCA_038373865.1. Classification (NCBI taxonomy): domain Eukaryota; kingdom Metazoa; phylum Arthropoda; class Arachnida; order Araneae; family Uloboridae; genus Uloborus; species Uloborus plumipes. Next base: position 36,629 of record JAXGGA010001802.1, read on the forward strand.
ACACGTGAATAAATTTGAAAGACATTTTTTTCTTTTGTTTTGCTCAAGGCACAGTAAAGTCAGTCACTTTACTAAAAAGTGTGTAGGAATTTGTTTTACATTGGTTATTCTTCATTTGTTCTATTATATTACTTTTCCGCTGAAAATCGACTGTAGTCTGCAATTACAGTAAACCTCCGCCTTCCACTGGAAAGGGTGGCATTGGAACCACGGATAATCGGATACCATAGATAATCCGAAAAATAGGTAAAAAACGATATCAGTGTATGCAATAGTTAAAAATTAACAATACGCTTTCACATACATATATAAATGGATGTATGTATGTTTGTTCGTTATACAAATCCACAGTTTTCGTCGGATTTTCATCAAACTTGACAGAGAGGTTCCTTGATGCACTGAAATTCACACAGGCAAAGTTTTGAAATTTTTGAAAAACCCAAAAAGCTCAAAATTCAAATTTTTGTCTAAAAATGGCCATTTTCTTTCAATTTTGAATATATAGAGTTATAGACCAAGTTAGGATTCGAACCCTGGGCCACCGCATCACAATCAGACGTCTATGGCCGCTAGACAAGGTGGCCGACAAAAATTTAATAGTAAAAGCACTTAATTAAAATTATTAAAATGTACACTTTTTGCGCATCACAACGAATAACTCCGAGCAAATGTACTACATACAGAGCAGCAATTTTAGAGATAATGTCTCAATGAGGTATTGAATTTTAATGAAGCAAAGTGAAAAAACCGTTATTTTTTTAACTTACGAAGTACTTTCTGTTGTAAATTGTTCGCAGATGAAAGATTTCAAAAGAAACCGTTTTTCACCAAAAAGCCGCAGCGAAATTGAGTAACTGAATAAGATCATTCCGAGCGCAATGATCTGGATTCGACATTTATTTATTTTCCATTATCATTTTTTAACATTCATTAAATTCTCTAGAAAGCGAAATGACATAAAGAAGTTATTCATCTGGTGTAAGGATGCGTAAGAATTAGAAGCATTTTCTCATTTATTTGAAAAGAAGAGTAGATAATCTAAAGCTTTTTTTTTCTTTTAAAATCTTGTTACTGATAAAAGTTCAGCTTTGATTCCATTTCGCAACCCAGATCTGGATTCTCAGTTGAATCATTTAAAAGGCATTGACCTTTTTGACAAATGTTGAGATTGCTGCATTTTGATACACTGTAAAAAAATGAACTATTGTTTTTACAGTATAATACTTGCAGCTGAGATTCCAATTTAAAACTGTAAAATGCACAGTAATAAATTGTAAAACTAGCGATTTAACAGTTTCTCACTATAAAGTTAGAAATTTTACAGTTTATTGTCGTTAAATTTATCTGTATAAATCTGTAAAAACAACAGCATAATACTGGCAGCAGAGGCTCCAGTTTAAAACCGTAAAACACACGGTAATAAACTCAAATTAGCATATTTACAGTTTATTACTGTAAAATTACCAATTTGACAGTTTATTACTGTAAAATTAGCAATTTTTACAGTTTATTACTGTAAAATTAACAATTTTTACAGTTTATTACTATAAAATTAGCTGCATTATACTGTAAAAACAACATTCATTTTTTTCAGTGTATTTTGTAAATGTCGTTTAGAAAAATGCAGTATCAAGCAAAAGTTGTAATCATTTCCTTCAAAGTGTAGCAATTAAAATATTTTAAGCAACACGGTTTACATTTGTGCCACGGAAAGATGTAGAACGGACTGGAAAAGGAAGCACGCCACTTCATTTTGTATTTGGTAGGATGAGCGAGAACTCGGGAGGAATAAAGTTTTTACTACTTTTGCGTTCTTGCTGATTATACCTACTTAAAAAAGTGATGTGTTTCCGTTTACAATTCATCTGCCATTTTCCATTGTACAACATATCATTGCATTAATAACCTCAAAACTGCTGACATTCGTGTTTGGAGGAAAAGAAGAGAAATCATTAACCCTTTCTGGACTACACTTTTTTAACTTAAGGAAGCAATTTTTTCCTTCTAAATATCAATTAATGGAGACCATAGAAGCACACCTACCTATTTTTTAATGACTTACTGCTGCCGGCAGATACGAATGTGCCAAAAAACGTTACAATGTTATATTGTGGAATAACTCGAGGCAAAATGATTCTGCAGTATGTGCCGAATTCGACACACCTAACGTTAAAGGGTTAAGTCAAGTATTGTTTAAATAAGTTTTTCTTTAGTGAAGCATCATTGTTTCTTTACAATTTTGAAGCGGTGTGTGCATTGTTACATGTCTGGGTCGACTTCAGGTAGTCTTAGCTAATGATGACTTCTTAGAAAAACAGCAATTTTTAATTACAGATTTAAAAGGCAGTGTATACAGTTGCTAAGAGTGGCGTTACTTCTGGGTTGAAAATTATTTACCACTTGCCAAGCAAAATCCGAAATTTCGTGGAAGTCAATATTATTATTATTATGAAATACTTCCGGTGTTGTCCAAAAACATGTCATTTGAGAAAAAAAATAGGTTTTTAGTTGATATCTCTTCCCTTATTTAAATCGCAGGATTATGTAAAATCGAAATAATTAAGACAGAAAACCTACGATTCTATCGATACGTAGTTCGATGGTCAGTTCACTAGCGTCCAAGAGAAAAAAGAATGACATAAATAAATAGATGCATATATAGATACACTCAGTTTTTAATAATATTAGATATGCTGCACGTAAATTCTGTCTCCCTTCTCCAATACAGAAAGCTATGAGAATGTTTTTTCGATAACTCGCGTATGGAGATTCATGCATTGAAAAGAATGTCTTTGCTTATTTGACTATGAAATGTAAATGAAATAACTGTTTTGTGTTGTTTCACTGTTTGAACAAACGCTTTCTAACTACGCATTCACGTGTAATACCAGAATGCCTTTTAGTTGATCATTCAAGAAAATCGACAAGCCCTAAAGCAAAATTTAAAGCATATACTTCTGGGACCAATTAGGGTGAAGGAAATAGGGAATTTTCATACGAAAAGCACAAATTGTGTTTATTTTCCTCACAAAGTGTTTTCATTTTGTTCCTTGTCGACAGGTTGTTTTTTATTTGGCAATCTTGCTCGCGGTATTTCGCTGGTTGCGATGTAATTTCAGCAGATTTTATTCCTTGCTAAACAACGAAGACAAATTGCTATGGAGGGAAATTTCTCTTAAGCAAAGTAAATACATTAATCCTTGCATTCCGCGAAATGGAAGCAAATACAGAAAGCCTAACGTCGTAACACCAGATAAGGGGAAAATTATTTGCTCTGAGTTCAAACCAGTTAAAGTATCTGAATGAATGATTAAATGGGGCTTTAGTTTATGTGGTTCAATTTCTTTTTGTTTTGAATTTTATTAATTAGGTTTCCGTTTGTGAAAACATTTTTTTTAACTCCTTAATCTGAAAACTATAAATATTAGACATGTTTGAATGTATTAACTCAATAAGAATCATTAACTTTGAGGTAGAATATAAAAACGTTTTACACATAAAAATACTAAATAGTGACGTGTATCAGATTTCGTGAAAAATTTTCAGAAGATCTTGTTCTCATTAATGGAACACATTGGTCTATATGGTCTTGATAAAATGCAAAGGTATAAGCATCTTGACTTGGCAACTTGTATACTTTTCACCTTGGCGAAAATAAGAAAATTACGTTTATGTTTGCTCTTTTTTTTATTCTCATTTAGCAGTTTAATCCGAGTTTTCTTGTTTACTTACAGCTAGAGACTAAATTTAGCTGATTATTTTATATGATATTAGAGCATTAGAAGTTGTTTCGGCATTTGTCCGTTATCCGGGAGCAAGCCAAAAATCAGATATCGCCAAACGAAGTGAATGATAAGTCTGCCAACGTAACAAAAATACGCTCAACAGTAAACAAAAATGGTTGTAAGAAATTTGGCGGAATTCTGCATTATTTGGTGATTTTTCACTTACGCTCCGCTAACGGATAAGTACCGTCGTTGCTTTAAATTAATTTATAGGGATTTTCCATGTTATTTAAAAGCCTACTATTTATTTTTTGGATTATGCAACTTTTAGAGGACTTATTTAATAATTTAACTCTTTATTTTTCATTTTATTGGAACTTTAAATTTCGTTTCTAGGCTTTCTTGTGCAAATGTCAGTTAAAAAGAGAATATAATGTATTGTATCTCCACATAAGTAGTTTCTACGTAATTTTAATCAAGGCGACAATTTAAGGAATCTGGTATGACCCCATACTACTTCCTTTTACGTGTAAATTTCTTAGTAGTTGCCTTAAATGTTAAAAAAAATGCTTGGAGTGATAGAGGTAACAATTCAAACATTTACTCCCCTAATCTGCCACGAAACAATGCAAAAAATGTTTTACAATGGTTAATTTTCTAAATATTGCTGATTTTAATATCATTCAGTGAATTTTTCGCAAAATATCGCCAATAGCGCCAAGTTGAACCCAAATTCAAAAAATAATTTTTTCGCCAAATCTGTCGCCAACTTGGCGATATGTTGCCAAGCCGGCGTCAAACGGCGACCAAAATCTTGACGAAATATCGCCAAGGCGGCATATCTGCATTGAAATAACACTGATTTACCCAAAAAGAGGTAAAACATCCCTTTGGGAACATTTGAATGCAACCACAAGGGGAGGTGCATAACTAGACCATTCTCAGAGCCTACATACCAAACTAGAAGCTTCTACGGAATATAGTTTTTGAGTTATGCGACACACATACATACGCACATACATACGCACATACGTACATACAGACGTCACGAGAAAACTCGTCGTAATTAACTCGGGGGTGGTTGAAAAGGATTTTTCAGCTGCTTATTTGTTGGTGGGTACATATACACGTGCTTACAGGTCGAAAAAACAACTGAACATTCATTCGGGGGTGAGCAAAATCAAAATTTTAGACTCAAATTTGAGTGATTTTTTTTTTCGCCATCACAATACTTCCTTTACTACGTAAAAGAAACTAAAAATGATAAATAACTACCTATAATTAAAAGTGCACCAAATGAAGTACCTATAACTGAAAAATGACTCTACTGTTGTTGTGAATCCATTCGTGTTAGCGTCGAAAAGATTTTGAGGTATTTTTAGAAACAAGAGAAAATTTGCTTTAAGCGACTGGCAATATGAACAAATATGCAGCTTCCCCAGAATTTAGAAATTGAAGCTGTCGAATGCCATCAACTACTAAAATTGTAATTTGTAATAGCAATAACTAAATTAAAATCGCCAAAAATGAAAAATGCTCCAAGCGACGTACTTTTAACGGAAAAGCACCGATTTTGATAGATGAGAAACCGGTGATCTTTATGCATTGGTGTCGAAGTTTTTGGCACCAATGCCTGAGTGAGGAATATTTTTCCGTAATATAAGTAACCAATAGTGGAAAATTATCTATTTTCAGGTGATCACTACAAAGCAGCAGGTTTACTGAAATAACATTATTTACTTCAGGAATTTTACGACTGTGCCACTTCCCAATAATTGAAGTGAACCTTGGCGACAAACAGAAAAAGAATCAACACATAAGAAACATAAATTGAACCTATTTTCCCCACCCGACGGAATAGAAGTAAAGGCTGTACGTGGTGCAAATGGAATATATTGATAGAAATGTTCAACAAACACCAAGATACTTCCTTTGTAGGTCTTTAAATCATTGGCACCATAAGATCAGGAGAAAAAAAATGAAACCAGGTCAGTCAGTCTTCCAAGCAGGATTCATTCGTATCTGCTTTTCGTCCATCTAACCTGGCAATCAACCGTTCAATCTTCATGTCTTTCAACAAAATGGTGGCTTCCAGGCGCTCTATTCTTGCTTTCAGGACTCGGATCGTCTCTTCGCTCTTCAGTAGTTGTTCCACCTTCTGATCGAACAGCTCCCTGGACACCGTTTCGCTCTGTGACCTCCCACGCACTAAATCCTCGTTGCGCAGAGAGTCACCGATGACTTCCAAAAGATCCGAACCCTCAGGGCAGATCTTGGCGGGTGCTTTAGCTCTCTTCTTAGCGACCGTCTTGGCAACAGTTTTGGCCTCGGTCTTTGCTTGAATCTTTTCCCTCAGTGTCTGGAGGAAGTCCTCGACCACTTCTCTTTTGGCAGTCGCCAAATCCTGAAGAACTGATTGTGGCAATAGACAGTCCAACTTCTTGAGGACCTTCTTGTTGAGGGTCGACCAGTTAATTATCTTCTGCCGAAGCGAGTTAGTACCGGGATAGTTGTGCAAATCCACCATTCCAGGGAAGAAGGCTTTCACGAGCTCTGCCGCAAGGACAGCGTCGGAAAAATCACGTGCTAGATTCTTCTTGGAACGACTGAACGGAATTGTGTCCAGCCAATCATACAAGTTCTTGAGTGTGTCGGGGTCCAAATGGCTCATTTCATCAGAAGAATTTACAAGATGGCAAAAATTGTCAGCGTTTTACATGATATTTGTTGGTTCCGATACATATCTTCACCGCTAAGAAGTTTTCGACAGATTTGTTTTCATTAACTCTGTTGCCAGTTTTGTAATATAATGCTGGTTTCGCGGCAAGACTAACTTAACAATATACATAAAGTTAATCATCTTTGCGAAGCCTTCACAATACTGCTTAGTTAACTTTGCTCCAACAATGTAATAAGCACAATAAGAGAAAATCTGCTCGCAAGTGGCTTTTCATCTGAATTTAAAAAAAAAAAAACTAAGAGCTGAAAAAATAGTGTCGGAAGCGTGTCAAGTTTCCTGCAATGTTGCTCTAATGTGTTTGCTTTCCGATTTACAACGGAGTTTTAAGGGCTATTTTAAATTTTAATGGAACTTTATGTTATTAAATGGATTGCTTTTTAGCCTACTTTCCCGTTAAAAATAAAAGAGACGAAAACAGCATTAAAAGTGACTTAATGCATCTAAAAAATATCGCCAAGTCCAAAACAAAGTCAAAAAGAAAAATAAATATCGAAAAATTAAAAATTGGAAAGTAGGGTATTGAGATGGGGAATTTGTGTGTCTGTCGGTCTGTCGGTGGTTCGGTCTGTCTGTCCCCCCTAATAACATTTGAATGAACATTCCGATTTGAACGAACTTTTTTTTTTTTTTTTTTTGGAAAGATCTCGGCGAGTACAGCTTATTCCCATATTTGAATTTTCGATTTGAACAATTTTTGGTTTAACTTTGAAACATTCAAACAACCTATCCCGCGATACTAACTTTTTAGTGAACAGTCCGATTTGAACAAACTTTTTTTTGTTCGAAAGATCTTATCAAAAATACTTCATTCCCGTTTTTAAATTTCCGATTTGAACAATTTTTCGTTCAGCATTGAACCGCTCAAAGAAGCTTTCACCCCTAAAACCTTTTGAGTGAACAGTCCGATTTGAACAAGCTTTTTTTTTTTTTTTTTGAAATATCTCGGCAAGGATATGTCATTACCGTATTTAAATTTTCAATTTGAACATTTTTTCGTTCAACATTGAACCGTTCAAACAACCTTTCCCCACCTAATAACTTTTAAGTGAACCGTCCGAATTGAATAAACTTTTTTTTGTTCGAAAGATCTCGGAGAGGCTCATTCCCTTATTTCACTTTTTAATTTGAATAATTTTTCGTTTAATGATGAACCGTTCAGAAAAAAATAACATTAGCGCCTACGGGAAATTTAAATTGAATGTTGATCCTGAACTTAAAGGCGGATTTCCTTCAAACTAACTTTGTAAGAAAATGGTTTTGATAAATAATGTTTGTAAAGTACTTTTCTGAATTATCTTCCGTAAGGACTCTGATTTCGACTCCGACTCCGCAAACATGGCGGAAATGCAGGCTCAGAAAAAAAAGGACTGACTTGGCAGACGATTTTTTGTTTATTTATTTGTTTGTTTTGTTTTATTTATTATTATTATTATTATTATTTGGCAGACGATTTTTTTTGTTAATAAAAATTTTTCATTACAGTTACATTACATTTTACATTTATAACAGTTACATTCTTTAAAAGGTGCGACAAAACTTTATTTACTTTTTACGTGTCTATTTCATCGAATGAGAGGGGTATATTTTGCTTTCAGAAATCAGCTTTAAGTGCTATAAAGGTATGTTTGACATAATTTTTAGTCTCAGATAATTAAGAGAATAATGATCAGATGCTAGAATGTCGATGTCGATGTACGGGAAAGTAGGCTCGTTTAGTTCTTGACAGAACTTCTTGTTATTTAGGGGCTTGTGATGTATGAAATCGGTATTAGTATACAGCACATAAAGTTCTATTTACACTAAACCGTCTGAGGCGGTGTGTTTTCTACCGTAGAAGGATTGGACTTTTATATTCAAATGTTTTGTAATGTTTACACAGTATGTGATTTTATAACTATATATTTATTCATCGCTTACGGTACAATTTAAGTGGCATTTATGTTACTAATTTGTAAAAAAAAAAAAAAAAAAAACTGGACACTTGCTTAATTTGTGGAGTGCTCTATAAATATAATTTTAGGATTACACACAGCTCTCCTCACTACTTAACAAACGTAACAAAATACAAAAAGCACCTCACCAATTGATGATTAAGACATTGAAAAAAAATAAAATGGTGTTTAATTATGCTATTTTAAAAAATGAGAAAAATCATTGTAGAAGCTCTTTAACTCTTTAAAAGTTTCATTGTTTTTCTCAATTCAGTCCGAAAAATATCGCACTTTTTATCGCATTTTTTATTTTTTTTATTTATTTATTTTTTGCATTTACCAGCGCTTTTGAGCCAATCAGACTAGAGAACACAATAGAAGAAAAGTTTCTACTAGGCGTCAATTGCCATCCATTAAAATAATTGCCACTCAAAATAGAAAAGATTCGAGCGAAACTGAGAATTAGAAATCAGATCGAAAGCCGTGCTCGTACTGCGTATGGGCAAAAGACAAGGAAGGGATTAAAAGCTATTCAGAAATCAAACTTATGACCCATTTTTCTACAAGTAATTCTAGTGGAAAACAATCAAGCATAGCTATTGAAAACAGCCCAGTCACACTATGCACCTTTGTTCAGACTATGCAATATCATATTTTGTTGACTATTGTACGTGCCTGGCGCTTCATAAAGACGATGAAATATAATGAGCGATATGCAAAACCGTGTGACAAATTAAGATTCGTAATGTCGCAAAATAATACGCAGAATGCTTTATCACTCAACGGAAAATGTAATGTAAAGGCTTATGAAACATCGAAACCCTATGGGATCATAAAGGTTATTGAACGTATTTTGCAATTCGAATGCGTAGGTATTGGGAAGTGTAAATGCTATTAATTGATGCTGGAATTAGGTGTTCGGTGCTTTGTGGAGCTGTGATTGTGTCTAGTATGTTCATGTGTTATATCGAACACACTAAATAATACTACAGCACAAATTTACATGATCCACAAATGCGAGGGTTCTGAACTTTTTCGAGTCTAAGCCTCCCACTCCCTTCCCTAAACACTCATTTAAGGTCATATCCCCCTGCCCCACATACAAATGGGGTTAATACAAGTACTAGTACAATGGGCAACTATAGTTGGGAAAACTAAAGACAATAATTTTGATTTCCTCTTTGGGAAGTGGTTACTTACACTCCACTGAAAAAAATTAACTGTTGTTTTTACAGTATAATACTGACAGCCCGGGTTCCAATTTAAACTGCAAATTAAACAGTAATAAACTGTAAAACTAGCAATGTAAGTTTCTTACCGTAAAGTGAGCGATTTTTACATTTTATTTCCGTAAAATATACCTGTATTCTACTGTAAAAACAACAATATAATACTGGCAGAAGAGGTTCCTGTTTAAAACTGTAAAACGCACGTTAATAAACTATAAAATTAGCAATTTTACAGTTTAGTACTGCTAAATTAGAAGTTTTACAGTTTATTACTTTAAAACTAGCTATTTTTACAGTTTAATTCTATAAAATTAGCTGTATTATATTGTAAAACAACATTCATTTTTTATAGTGTGGGGTTAATACAAATAGAAGTACAATGCGTAACTATAATTAGGAAAACTAAAGACAATAATTTTGATTTCCTTTTTGGGAAGTGGTTACTTACACTACTCATGTTCTTACGTCTTGAGGATATTGTGGTATTATTTGCATAGGTTTAGAAAACTAGTGTGCAACGTTACACTGAGATAGCCTTGATGCTAACTTTTGCATACCAGTGTATGCTTACTTAAGTTCAGCTTTGAAGTTCGTTACATTTATTGAAAAGACTAGTTTAATACACTGCAAAAATGAACTGAGGTTCCAATTTAAATATGTAAAATGCACAATAACAAACAGTAAAACTAGTTATTTTACAGTTTCTTACTGTAAAGTTCGAAATTTTACAGTTTATTGCCGTAGAATTTAGCTACGTTATACTGTAAGAGCAACAGTATGATACTGGTCAACAGACATTCTTGTTTAAAACTGTAAAATGCATGGTAATAAACTGTAAAATTAGCAATTTTGCAGTTTATTACGGTAAGATTTGCAATTTTAGTTTAATACTGTCAAAATAGCAATTTTTAGTTTATTACTATAAAATTACCTGTATTATGTTGCTAAATCAACATTCATTTTTTGCAGTGTAGTTACTGTTATTTTCATTTTACTTGACTACAGTTAAAAAGTAAAAGTAATCAGCATTCACTATGATAAAGAAAGCAACTTAAGAAATAGTTTTTATAAAATCTCTTTTTTTCCTATAAATAGTTTTGTATTTCCAACTGTAATGAGAATTGTTTTATCATGAAACTCTAAGAAGAATAGGATAACTTGAAAGTTTTAGTCCTTTTCAACTATGTTACAACACCAGACAACTTCAGGTGACAAAAGGAAGCATTATTTCATCACCATAAAGAAGATCGTCATTCTGTCGTAATACAGCAATCTCCTTCCATTCTTTCCTGTAAAGCAGATTTTTCATCCACGCACAATAAGCTCTGTAGATGCAACAATCGCAGTAGTTTAGAACAAATAGGTGCGTTAGAGAAGCGATTCATCTGCACCAGAATACACCGGCGAGACAGAACTAAGATAAATTAGAATTAAGGCACTTTTATTTTAAATGCGTCGCTGGATTTCAGAGGATCAGATTCGCACGGAAATGTCTCAGTTTATTAGCAATAAAGATCATAACTCTCCTCCCGCAAAACAGTTATCTCTCACTTATTTTATGATATTTCACCTGGCATGATGTACTGAACAAACAAATGGCATCGACGTATTAGTGCAAATTCATTTCAGGACGGAAAGATTTCGAAATATAAGAATGAGTTCAAATCTTTTGTTCAGTTTCAAGAGCGCAACCGTGATTTGATTGTATTTGTTATTGAATTTGGGAGTGACAAAAGTTGTAATAAAGATAGTTGTTATAAGTGTGGTAGCCATATGGGTTTGAAAGTAATTAGGTGTAATTTTTCGCTATCCCACTTTCAAATTGTAAGGCTATCATATAAACTCTTGTTATAGATGCACACTAGTAGACTTAAATCTAGACAATTTTTCAATTTTTAAAAGATTTCATCATTTACCATTATATAACAAATGACAATATTTATTTATGTCACTTTAATCATTTATATACAACTTTATAATCCTTTAATGTGAATATTACCATAATTGTATTTTATTTTTCAATGCAAACTGTAAACAAAAATCGCTTTCAAATGAATATTAATTAATTTAGATAATTAGCTTTGGCAACGAAATATGGTAAAAACGTAATGTGTTTCCTTCAAAATATTGACTCAATAATTAATTTCGTATAGTGAAATTCTATTATATTATTGCTATTGTAACATTTGCTAGTGTTTATTAATTAAAAATAAATAATCTATAATATATTCGAATGAAATGAATGCTTACATAACAGAGAAGTTATTAATAAAAGCTTTACAAGTGGAATAAATATATCTAATAATTCATTATGCAATTTGTTATAAATAATCATTTCCTTTCATTTTGAGAATATTCGGTGAACAATGGAATTTTATCAAAAGTCAGGACTACGCTTCTATTTAGTCGGTTCAAAAAATTCAATTTTTTTTTCGTGCATTCCTAATTTGTGTCAAAATAATTATTTGTAATTGTACTCCTAATTTCAAATTGATTGTACCAGATTGAATCCAACTTCTTCTCGAAAGTAAATTCAAAACACTTCACGCAATTCAATTTGAACCAATCTTGATAATTAATGCTATTTTAATTAAGTAAGCTTGATTGTAGTTGCAAACAAATTGCAGTTTCACGAAATGTTCAGACACTTAACGAAAAATAGGTAATTTGTTAATTGATCTGTGATGTAATTTAATTACAATTACATCTTATTTAAATTGGACCTTTAAATTTTACAGCAGCCACATTTATTTGTAATTATTTTTGAACTATGAGATACATTTTTTAAAAGGGCCTTTTTTTTTCTACGTTAAGGGAAAAAATTCTGAACTTTGTTTTTTTCTGTATGCAAAGTAAAAAAGTTTTGTAAACACGAAAAATATTTCACTGTCATTTTAATCTAATTATTTTGATAATTCCTGAACAAATTTTGACTGCACTGCAAAAGTTGAACTGTTGTTTTTACAGTATATTACTGGCAGCCGAGGTTCCAATTTAAAACTGTAAAATGCACAGTAATAAACTGTAAAACTAGCAATTTTAGTTTCTTACTGTAAAGTTAGCAATTTTTCAGCTTATTGCCATAAAATTTAGCTGTAATACTGTAAAAACAACAGTATAATACTGGCAGCAGAGGATCCACTTTAAAACTGTAAAATGCACAGTAATAAACTGTAAAATTAGCAATTTTTTGGTTTATTACAGTAAAATCAGCAATTTTACAGTTTAGTTCTGTAAAGTTAGCAATTTTCCAGTTTATTAGAGTAAAATTAACAATTTTTGCAGTTTATTACTACACAATTAGCTGTATTATACTGTAAAAACAACATTCATTTTTAGCCTACTTTCCCGTTAAAAATAAAAAAAAGACGAAAAAAGTATTAAAAGTAGCTTAATGCATCTAAAAAATATCGCCAAGTCCAAAAAATATCGCCAAGTTAAAAAAAATATCGCAAGTCCAAAAAATATCGCCAAGTTAAAAAAATAAAAAGGTAAAATGAATATCGAAAAATTAAAAATTTGAAAGTAGGGTATTGAGATGGGGAATTTGTGCGTCGGTCGGTCGGTCGGTCGGTCTGTCTGTCCCCCCTAATAACTTTTGAATGAACATTCCGATTTGGACAAACTTTTTTTTGTTGTAAAGATCTCGGCGAGTACAGCTCATTCCCATATTTGATTTTTTGATTTGAACAATTTTTGGTTCAACTTTGAGCCATTCAAAAAACCGGTCCCACGATACTAACTTTTTAATGAACAATCCGATTTAAACAAACTTTTTTTTGTTTGAAGCATCTCGGCAAGGATACTTTATTACCGTATTTAAATTTTCAATTTGAACACTTTTGGTTCAACATTGAACCGTTTAAGCAACCTTTCTCCACGTAATAACTTTAGAGTGAACCGTCCGAATGGAATGAATTTTTTTTTGTTCAAAAGATCTCAGCGAGTGCAGCTCATGCCCATATTTGATTTTTCGATTTGGACAACTTTTGGTTCAACTTTGAACGGTTCAAACAACCGGTCCCGCGATGCTAACTTTTGAGTGAACAATCCGATTTGAACAAACTTTTTTTTGTTCGAAAGATGTTTTCAAGGATACTTCATTCCCGTATCTACATTTTCGATTTGAACAATTTTTCGTTCAACATTGAACCGCTCAATCAAGCTGTCACCCCTAATATCTTTGGAGTGAACAGTCCGATTTAAATAAACTTTTTTTTGTTCGAAGGATCTCAGCAAGGATACTTCATTACCGTATTTAAATTTTCAATTTGAACACTTTTTCGTTCAACATTGAACCGTTCAAGCAACCTTTCCCCACCTAATGACTTTTGAGTGAACCGTCCGAATGGAATAAACTTTTTTTTGTTTGAAAGATCTCGGAGAGGCTTTCCCATACATTCCCATATTTCGCTTTTTGATTTGAACCATTTTTCGTTCAATATTGAATCGTTCAGAAAAAAAAATTAACATTAGCGTCTACGGGGAATTTAAGTTGAATGTTGATCCTGAACTTAAAGTCGGATTTCCTTCAAACTAACTTTGTAAGAAAATGGTTTTGATAAATAATGTTTGTAACGTACTTTTCTGAGTAATCTCCTGTGAGGACTCTGATTCCGACTCCGACTCCGCAAACATGGCGGAAATGCAGGCTCAGAAAAAAAATTACTGACTGTGCAGACGATTTTTTGTTTATTTATTCATTTGTTTTATTTTATTTATTATTATTATTTTTTTTTTTTTTTGGCAGACGATGTTTTTTTTGTAACAAAAATTTTTCATTCACGAGAACATTTTATTCTTTATTTATATTTAACAACTGGCAACAGATTAAAAGTGAAATTCGAGACATTTTATTAACGGACGAGTTTTTTTTTTTTTCTTTTTTTTTTCCTTTCTTTGATAAAATGTGTTTTGATGCTCTTTGTACTTTTATTTATTTATTTATTTATTTTATTATTATTATTATTATTTTTTTTTTTTTTTGAAAACGATGGAGGATTTTTTCTACGGAGGAACTGTAACAGTTACACTCTTTAAAAGGTGCGACAAAACTTTATTTATTCGTTAATTTCTTTTTACGTGTCTATTTCATCTGATGAAAGGGGTATATTTTGCTTTTCGAAATCAGCTCTAAATGCTAAAAAGGTACGTTTGACATAATTTTAAGTCTCAGATAATCAAAAGAATAATGATCAGATGCGAGAATGCCGATGTCGATGTACGGGAAAGTAGGCTCGTTTAGTTCTTGACAGAACTTCTTGTTTACAGTGTAGATTATTTTGGCTTGTCCAAGTGCATGCATGAACCTGCACTTAAAATTTCTGGGAAAAGTTAGGGTAAATACTATTGTAAAATGAAAAAAAGTGTGAGCCAATATCAATTTGGAAAAGCCAGTGCTGTTATAATTGATATGGTTGCGGTGAAAAAAAATATACGTTTAAATTTTCGCTTGTACTTAATGATTCAAATACAAAACCGCATTCATTAAATGCTACTAACTTTATCAATTTGGCAAGTTGCTTTTTTTCGGAAAGTCATTAACGTGACTCATTAAATACTTTTTATTTCCACTATTAACAGCGAGACAGCTGTTGGATCAAAGTTCCCCTCAAAGGGTTTTTCTAGTGCGTTCATCAGCAGGATTCTATCTGTTTATTTTAATTATTTGTTTTTCAAGAACAACGAACAACACCTTATTACCGTACCTTAACTTGCTGTAGCCCATATCATAATCTGTTTTCTGAAAGAGATCATACAGGTTGTGCTGCGACATTGATGTCGATGTTAGAAACATCGATGTTTTTACCATCGATGTTTTACGGTCGATGTTTTTTAAGCATCAATATTTTGAGATCGATGATTTTTCGATGTCGATGTTTTTTATTTCAGCAAACAAGTTTCGTAAAATACGAGATAATTATTTAAATTAAAAAATTTACGTCTTTAATCAGTAGTTAAAGTATCTTTCTCATTGGAAAAAATGATCCTTAGTTACTATACTACGTTGAAGGGTTTCTTGACACTGGCGTTGTGACGTCAGCGTGACGTCAGCCAATGAAAAACGAGCTAGATAAAACGTCACAACCTACTTGGTGATTTAGAGGAGATTCTTAACTGCCTGTGAGCTCTTATTGATTCCGCACGTAGTGACGTTTAGTGTGAAGTTAAGTTGCTTTCTGGTATACCGATGTTTCACGGTAGGTTTTTTTTATTTTTATTTTTTTATTTTAATACTGTTGCTTTGCATTTGGTGTTTATTTTTTTTCCGTTTCAGGAAAAAAGTTTCAAAAATACACGCAACACAAATTATCTCGTGAATCAGTAGTTACAGTATCTATCTCATTTTTAAAAAAAAAAATCAGTAGTTATTAAAGGTGTCTAATAGTCGATGTTTTTTTAAACATCGTTGTATTGCGTTAGAGGTTTCTTTCGATGGCAATTTTTCTCAGAAAAAAAGAAAATCGTAAAAATATGCCATAAAAAATGTTACATCGTAAATCAGTAAATGCCGTAGGTATCTCACTGAAAAAGATTTTCTTTAATGACCATCGATGCTTTACGGTCAATATTTTTTCGGGAGATAAAGGAAAAACGCGATAGATCTAGTTGAGCGATGTAATGAGAGACAAAGTAGACTTTACTCAAATATATACGTAATATGCTTGAAAAAAAGATCGATGTTTTTTTTGGTCGATGTATCAGTACTATCGATGTTTTTAATTTCCAACATCGATGTTTTGCCATTGATGTTGCCACTAGCATACAGTAAGAAATTTAACTGAAACTGATTTGACAGTGCTTAATCTTGCAACAATGAATGATATTCAAAATTTGTAAAGGCAGCGGAAATTGATAATGATACTCGTAGATTATCGCTTTCAATGTCAGAAAGTATTTTAAATAGCTCTACTATTTCTTTCCTTCATGTCTCGAGCATTCTTTTGACTTTTTCCGAGCTAAAATGGAATGTGAAAGTCATGAAAAGATTTATTAAATGTTTTTCATCGACATTCATTGACCCTTTTTTAAGTAAACACGTTAGTAAAAAACTGTATTTGTACAGGAACCATGCAAATATGATTTTTTTTAATTAAAATCCTTATTTACGTGAAGCATATGTAAATTCGTTTTATTATGAAGCATATGTTACGAATATTCAAACCACATTTCTTTAATCTAGAAATTTGATTAAATTTGAAAATTTCTAAACAAACAAATAGCTTAAAATAAATGCATTTCGAGAAGCTCATGTCATCTACTTCGTTGTTATTTAGCGGCCAATTACCTTACTGTATAACTTTGTGACGGGGAGCTGCAGCTTTATATATCATTTTAGAAGGTTTTAGTACCTCAAAAATAGGATTTTCTACTAAGAAAGCTCTCACCAACACAAATTATTCAACAGTCAATACCATTTTGCTTATTACTATTCTGCCCTTTCTTTGTCTTCCACTTTTGTGACTGTGTACAATCCTTCTTCCCCATTTTCAGCACGTGGCTGCATTTGGACTATAAATCCCGTATTTAGACAGTTTCCTTTAGTAAAATTATTCATCATAGAGTGTTGTTCAAGGAATACTGAAAGTAATTTTATTTAAAACATTTTTTCCCTCGGTGAATCGGCAAAATTCAACTGATTTAAAATAAAATGAAACACTCATGTTTTTCACATTCCAATGTAAAAGTATTAGAATTTAATTATTCCTCATAGTGCCATATGAATATCATCTGTGAGGGTTTTCTTTTAATATTTTATTCAGTTTTACGCACTTTCTTTACGATTTGTTTTAATTTTACTCTGTACACTTTCATGCTACATGTTATAGTAATGTTTACGGGAAATTATATTTATTTACCGTTTATAAATGTTGCTTAGGGAAGGTACACTTTAAAAAGTTATATTTATTTAAAAAATTTCTGCTGATTAATCGTCAAAATTTGGCTGATCAAAATGAAAAGTTCCGATAAAAACAAAAACATTGATAAATTTTTTGTATTGAACGGCCTTAGGGATATCTGAAAAAATTGACCACATAAATAAAAGTTTGCACACACTCGGAGGGTGCCATGTGGTAGCTTTTCGGCCCTCTTAGAAGTAAGAAATCGAATTTCTTATTTGAAAAAAAATATTGAAAAAAGCATTAATGAACAGCCCCAGAAGCAACTGGAGATATTAATTTAGATGAATAAAATATAGCACACATACTTACAATGACATAAGGCAATTTTTCCGCTCTACTGGAACTTAGATATTTAAAAAAAAAATGTGTTATCGCTTAACCCTACTGTAAATAGGCATCGCTTTTATCGTCGCTTTTGCATGACTGCTACTATATTGTGTAGTTAGATTTAATTAAAGGGGACATAAGTTACAGTGACGCCAAGAGGTTATGTCGACCTAGTCAAAAATTAGTGGTCCCGGTTCAGAATCGGAAGGGCATAAATTTTATAAACTTTGTGGGGGAAGGGGGACACGGCAATCAAATTGAGAAAAGGAACGCCTTGGTTCTCGACGACTCTGACCACTTAAAATATTTCATTGAAAATTATAATCGAATGATATTCCTAAAGTATAATATTATACATTATTAGTCGAGTGAACCTATTTGTAATTAGCTTTATTGTAAGTGTGAGATAGCTTTTTAAAATTGTTAAAAGTGTATTAATGTTCAAAAAACATGTAAAAACACTGAGTTAATAAACAGGTCAGCTCGGATTTTTAAAATAATCCCAAACAATTTTTGAAATGCTAACCAAATATACATTCAATCCTACTAAGCTGCCAAATTATTAATAAATATCCTTTGCAATAAACGAATATAAATTGAATGAATTTTACAATCTGATTTTTTTCCCCTTTGATCAGTTTTTCTTTTATTTGAAATTATTGTTTTTTAATTATTTTGGAAAACGATTGTGACACAAATACCTTCTCAACAAAGCAATGCCTCGTTCCTATTATAGCAAAATATTAATTAGATACTGTTGCATATGAAAAAAGGGAGCGAGGGGGGGGGATCAATCAGAAATTCAAAAAAAAAAGCAAATGGACTAAAACTTTATGTGATAACCATTCCCTGTTAAAGACATGTTTTGGTTTTCACAAAAAAATTACTGGAATGAGCGAAATTTTGTGCAGCATTAAAACGCTTCGACTTTTTATGTGGCGCCATCTCTGTAAGCATAGAAATATCAACTCGGCTGGAAGGGCATCTTATAATAAAAGAACAAAAAATAAAAATAATAAACGTCAAACAATCAATCTTTTTTTTTTTTTTAATGTAAAAATGAGAGCTTTTCTTATTTTTTCTCTTTTCTCTCAAATTCGAAAAACAAAAAATACATTAAGCTTTTTCCCACAATACAAATACTTTTTTAGACTAAGAAAACAAAGAAAAAACTGCATCAATGAATTTAAAAAAATCTTTAAATTAATTATTTTTTTAAACAATTAACTTGAAAAATAAATTCAAAAGCAATGCAGCAAAATTTAAAACATAAACATGAAACAAAGTTTGTTTTGGTGGCGCCATCTCCTTGCGAATCTCAGAACAAAATTTAAGACTTTACCTTTGTGATATAGATACATGTTTATTATTACGCTTATTCAATTTTCGTACATTCATTATATGATTCTCTGAGTTCAAAGAACTTCTCTAGAAAACATAACTTTTCTTTTAATTCAACTTTTAAAATCCTTAAGTATGTTTTGTTTCTAATTTGCTACGTAAAATAAAAAGTAAAACAACACAATTTTTAGTTTATTTATTAATTTTTCATATTTATTTTATTGTTTAATTATTCAGAACTTGTTAGAATTTTGATACTTGATTGAATTTTAGGAAATTACAAATCTTCAAACTGAACACATGCAAGGAAAAATACTTTAAAGTTTTTTAGTCTTTAGAAAATATTATTCTCAACATAAAAGGAGGAACAAACATAAGAATGGCACTACAACGACGTAAAAAGAAAAAAAATATCTTAAATTATTATTTAAATAAAAAAATTATAAATTTTAGCGAAAACTGTTGCAGCTATGCAGCATCAAACTTGCTCCAAACATAATTTTCAGAGAAAGAGTGCTACGGAAGCTTCAGTTATATATATATTTTTTACAAACATTATTTATGAATTTAAATGTCGGTCTTAAGAATTATTGTTTTTTGCCAGTCTTTCCTTTTTTTCATTAACTTAAGGAATGTTTCAAGAAACTTTCGCTGATCGTAGCGAGGAAGTTTCAATAATAATAAGAAAAGTAATTTCTTTGCTACTATCCTGAAAATAATGTTCCCTAATATTCTTAAATTTAATTTATCTTTAATTAACGTCTTCGTCAACTTAACGATTTCTTTTCCTTACAAAGCAGTTGAAACATATAAAGATGTATTAGAAATAAGTGAAAAGAAACCGGTCAAATATTTTTTTTCAGACTCCAAATAACTAAAAGAAACTATAATTTGTATCTAAAAATAAAAGTTAAAATATTTTAAAATGTCCTTTAAAGTTTAAGAGATTAAAGATTTGTCGTATCTCTTCAAGTAGATGAATCTGGATTCAAAATTAACTACTACCAGCAGAAAATGTTAATAGCGCCTTAATGTTGTTTATTTCCCTATTTACTATAGCTGCAGTGAAAGTACATCTACGGATTAATAGAAGCAGTGCGGTAATATTGCTGCTACCAAGTTCAGCCAAAAAGTTTTTATATCTCAGCTATTATATTATTTAACGTATATTTATCATTGTTTTAATGATTTATTTGTCTGGCTGAGCATTTACGAATGGAAACTGTCCAATTTAGTTCTGCTATTTCCAACGTTTTGACCCGTATATTCTAACGCCCTTTCTTGTTATATGTGTGTGTACTATATATATATATATATATATATATATATATATATATATGTGTGTGTGTGTGTGTGTGTGTGTGTGTGTGTGTGTGTATGTATAATATTTTCATTAGTAGATTTAAGTACGCAATTATTTTTAATTTTTGAAATATTCATCATTTAACACTGTATAATGAATTATTGAAACTTATTTATTGAACTTAAGTAATTTATTTATTTTTCTTCAATACATATGTATTCATTGCACGTGAATATATACGTTTACTTTTATTTATCAAACAATAGCAAATGTTACAATAACATAATATAATTTCACAGGATAAAATCAATATTTAGTAAAAAATGTTGAATCAATTACTAATTCAATATTTTGTAGAAAAACCATTACTTTTTTTATCAAATTTCTCTGCTAAAGCTAATTATCTAAAACAATAAAATTCATTTGGAAACAATTTTTGGTTGTAGATTACATTGAAAAATAAAATGAAACAAAACAAAGGTGATATTCACAAGAAATGAATACATACATATTCGAAAAGTTTTAAATAAATTTTTTAAGTGAAATAAATAAATCTAATAACTCATTATACAATGGCAAATGATGAAAGAAACTGCATGTGTGATGACCAACATGATTCTTGGACAGTAAATTGAGGAACACTCTTCAGTTTTTTATGGAAAGACTTTCAAATTAATCTAAAAAATGATTTCATTTTTTTTTTTTTTTCAAAGCACACAAGGACTTTTTTGCAGTGGCAATAGGAATTGGTAAAGAAAAAGATATTGTCTGTTGAGAAATCTTGAAAACTTACAAATTTGAAGACTTAGATCTAATGTTCTAGTCCCTCCACCCTCTTTATTCAAAGCTCTTTCCTCAATACCTTCCTAGACAGGGAGTCTGTGCTAGATAGTCTATTACGCTTATATTTTCGTTAGACATCAACAATCTCTCTTTCAGAATTAATGAACGAGTTGGCGGTGTATTGCAGGTTACTCACTGCTTTATACGAAAAGTGGAAACGAAGTGAAATTCAGGAACTACTCTAAAAAAAATTAAACTACCTTTGTGCTTGAAAATAAAATGAAATTATACAACATTTAAAAAGCGCAAATGTGCGGGAATACTCAAGCACGTGTTTCGGCGTACCAAGGTACTCTTTTTTAATACACAACATGAGACTATCATAAGCTCACATTTTGTGCATTGAAAAAATAACCGTACTTAGTAACGCCGAAACACGTGCCTGCGTATTCCTGCGCTTTTGTGCTTTTTTAACGTTGTATGATTTACTTTTATTTTTTGAATTTTCTATACATCATTAATTTGAGTATCGAAGCGGACGTCTAGCTTTGAAAAAGAAAAGATCCGTGGGTAAATTTATATTTATTTGAAAAAATCTGCAGGTTCATTCATATAAACATGAATGATCCTGTGGTGATCGAATAAACTTTTAAATTTATCTGTAGTAGCGTTGGTATTTTGGACGTCCGAAACTGGTTTTGGACAAGAAAGCTGAGTTTTGCTGTCCGAAATTGTCTAAAACTGTCCGAAAGTGCCTTTAACTGTACAAAAATATGCTAAAGCTAAAAGGATTTAATGTAATCAATGTGTACTTACTGCAATCTTTGTAATGCATAAATATAAATATTGATTAGTTCTTGTTAATAAATACAATATTTTTCTCTGAAAAGTCGCTGTTAATTTTTTTTTAAATAATACTAATATTTTCAGTTAAAAAGTGAATTTGCCACTTACACTGCAGCTTAAAATTTCCTAATGTAAGAGGTGGTAGTGTTATGAAAAGAAATTTTAATAACTACCAAAGTAATTAATTTCAATCATAATTATAGCTCAAAAAGGCTTCTAAATGTGTAATATATTGCGGAGGAAAAATATCAACTTTTTTTAAAGGTTCCTGAATGATAGTTTTACATGATGTTTAAACAAATAAATAAATAAATAAAATACCTTTTTATTCTAGATTGAAAAATAGTAAATTGTTGATATGCACTATCTTTCAAAAGTGCTGCTTTTTAATTAATTTATTTATTTATTTATTTCCCATTATAGCTATTTAGTTTGAGAGCATGAAATGGCCCTATAACTATTTCATCACTAGAGGCAATTGCAGAAAAGTTACAATAAAGATTTTTTTTAATGTTGACAAACTGTCATTTAGCTTAAATGTTACACTATATTTTGAGTACCCTCATATGCTTACTTTTGTAGAAAGTTTGGCTACAATTATAGACAAAATTGCTTAAACTCATGAGTACTAATTGAAATTTTTTTGTGAAAAATTGCAATTTCTATATAACTAGATTCGAATCAGGTGCATAAATTCAATTTAATTTTAAATACATATTTGAATGTACACATTCAATAAATAAGTTCTAACTTATTGTTTAAAATTAATGAAAAATGTCTTTAGTAGATTTTATTCTGTTTTTTTACTTGCCCACAAAATACAATTTCACTAAATTTAGTTTTAGATACTTTTGGACCCTAAGGTTCTGAACAGGAAGATTTAAACCAGGATTTTTACCGTGATTTTTGCCTTATTGTCGAAAGCATTACTCCTGATCTTTAGAACAACCTCAAATTGTATTTGGAACAAATTTCTGTTTCATGATCGAAGGAAAACACCTAATTTGTTTTTTTTTTTTTATTGTTATTGTTATTTTAAGTCTTGACAAAAACTAAAATTAACAAATTGCTGTGGATAGTGATTGAGCTTCACTTGAAAAATACGTGTTGCTACGTACACTACAAGTGTATCACCAAAAGTATTAGGACGGTCCCAAAAATTCGCATTTTTAAATATTTCTGGAGAAATACAAGTCCAGTTGCTCTGCAACTTTTGTCACATAAAATATAGGCTTCTGCTGACATTTTCTAATAAAATTAAATTACCCATCCATTTAGAGGGCCAAAAGAGGGAAAGGACAATGACGTTTTTGATCATGCGTTATCGAAAATAGCTGAGAATAAGCAGTAAATTTCATAAATAAATTTACATACTTAAAAGAATTATTTTGCATACTTTCGAAAAAGTATCACTTATCTTCATAAAGACATAAACAATTCTTTAAAAAAATTGAACCTTATTTGAAGCTTTTGGCTTTCTGTAAAGACATTCCTACGTTACAAAAAATTTGACAGCACACATGTGAAACATAATACTTAAATTTGAAATGAAACATTGAAATTTTGATGAAATAAGAAAGTTTAAAGCAATTAATTTTCCACTGCTCATGAGCGAGAAAAAAGTTTATAACCGTAATAATTAAAAACCTAAGCACATGGCAATTCATAAAAAATGTCCAGTGTGATGCCTTAAAAAATTTTAAAGATATCAGCCAAATGCCTATTATTCTCATACCGGCGACAAATCATAAGAAATAGTTCATAAATTGGCAAAATTTGATTTCAATTCTACAGGTTTTTATAGAGTGATTCTGAAAACAGAAAATTATTTGTGAACAATCTCTTTGGATTCATAACGCTTTGAAAAACAGTTAGTAAAGTATAGCTCGTTAGATGATTAATTTCTTTCTAAATTTTTAAGACATCCAACTAGAATGTTTTAATGAGTGGCCACAGCTGTACGAGTATGAAATTTTGAATGTTATGAATTGATGTCGTTCGCGCATGAGCAGTAAAAAAATAATTGTTTTAAATGTTTTTATTTCAATAAATATTCAATATTTTTAGTTGAAATTTTAATATTATATTTATCTTGTGAGCTGGTCAAGTTTTTTAAACACTTGGTAAGGTTTTACAGAAAATTGTATGTTATGAACCAAAAACATTCAAATTATTATTATTTTTTTTGAAAGAAATGCTTATATCCTTGTGAATATAAAAGCAACTTTCACAAAAAATATGGTTAATAACTACGAGTATGTAATATGCAAATTAGGTTAATAAATTTATAGTTAATTTCAGCTGTTTACGAGGAAGGAAGATCTATAAACACTTTTGCTCCCCTCCTCTTCTTTTTGTCCCCCAAATGTTATTTATGTTGTAGTAAGTACTATTGTCCGTTTTACGTATTCTAATTAAGGTTTTTAGAGACTGTTGCTATTATTCTGACGGCAACTCATAAGCTAAGTTTCTCATTTTTATTTAGGTCCGTGTGTTGAAAACATTTTACTTGACATCGACAGCAAAAAATTCGTGACATTTCCGTAAATGAATTTTTAAAAAAATGGTACTCACGTTTTTCCAAAAATCTCAGAATTAAAAGTATTGCAAATATTCAACGGAAACAAAATCGATTTTCAGCAACATTTCTACAATTGTTTTTGTATACTTGGTAAGAATTATAGATCGCCGATGCTTTGTAACATAAGTTGAAGATTTATTGCACAGACATCGTAAGGACGAAAATACTAAACATTGTTTTTAACGTTTTCCAAGTAGATTTAATATTTGTTCTTTTACTCAAATGTACCAAGTTATTGTATTTAAATAAATATTAACATTTGTTTGGAGAAGACAGTTTGTATTTCTTTTTTCGGCTGTAAAAAAAGGAAAAGAAAATTACTATTTTCTTATTAGTATTTGCTCTCTGAAAATCCAAGTGACACTTCATTGGTGGTTTTTTTTTTTTTTTTTTTTTTCGCTGCGTCAGAAAAATATTTCTTAAATAATAAGGACAAAAGCGTAAGATTATTAATGTGAAAAATATATAAATCATGACGTTTCAGAATTTTGTGAAGAAATTAGAAAACCGCTTTTGTGCACCAATAAAAATTAATAGGTTTTTATTCACTCTGTCAAAAAATATGTTTAAAAATGTTAATACTGAAATTAAATGTAAAATATTGTCTAATCGGCTCAAAAGACATAAAGAGTTTAAAAAAATATCAAACATAGTAGATGATTTTTTAAATAATGTTTTTAATATTAACATGTAAAGAACTCTGACTCTATTAGGATTATTTTTAATCGGTTTTTAACAGCTTTCTCAAAGTTTTGCATCACTGACTGATAAAATTATAATAAAACACGATTCATAACTTCGTAAGAAACATAAAAGACTATTTCTATATAAAACTGTTTCAAATTCGGCGGAAGTTATTTTTTTTTTAAATTGTACATTGAATTTTCTATAGTATGAAAATTATCAGAATGCGCACAATTAAGAGTTGTACTTGGTTCTATGGAATGGAGAATAAATTATTGTTATTCATATTTGTTTTGAAATATTTCATTTGCTGATAGCTGAAATTTTAAAGTTTAAAACTTCTAAGCTCTGAGCTGTGAAAATAAAAAGAATTTCTTAAATTCATTTATTTCAGTGCTAGGGTTCAGTTTACTGTTGAAAGTAGCGCCAAAGAGAAAATTGCTTGCTACAAACTACAGGGCAATTCCACTGTTACGGATGTAACAATCAAACTTTAAACATTTTTGTTCATTTTTTTGTAATTAAGGAATCCGCACTAAAATTTAGGATAACATAAATAACATCGAATTATACAAGAGAAAAAACTATTGAAGAGTTTTATCGAACCAAATTGTATTTATGTATGAGTGTGATTTGTGTGATTTTGAAGCATTGCATAGCTTTTTAAGAATTACATAACTGCCAATTTTCATGCATTAGGCGTAGTATTTTAGCGTATTGGGTGTAAGTAGTTGTTAAAGCCATGGCTGAGCTTTTAATACATTTTGAAAACCAATCGCATCCACTTTAGTAAGATCATTTTTGTCTATTATGTGATCCTTTTCAGGGACATTAATAACTTAAAGCTATTGATTATTCCCCACTGTGTTGTATTTTCCATTAAAGATTCTTTTCCCTCGCATTATTTTTCGCCTCCCCTGAAAACTTCAAATGCGTCCGTGATTGTTAAAGGGAGCATCATGTCTAAAATTTTGCTTAACTTTACCAGGAATACGAACAATTTGGTTAAGGAAGATTTCAAGAAAACAATTTGCATGGCTCTTAATTTGAAAACTCCAAGAGGATACGCAGCCTTCATGTTTTACCTCTTCTTGATATAGAGATAAAGCCAGTACATCCGCAGAACTTTAAATATACATAACGGCTCTATAATAAACATACTTGATTTCATTTTCAACCTTAATTATATCAGTGAATGCAATTTGACTAAATATAAATAACACTGGAAGGTTTTTCACTACAGATCTGCGATGCGACATGCTATGCTTCTAAGATTTATTTATTTATTTTATTTCATTTTATTATTTTATTTTACAATTTTATATTTCTTAGAACATGTCGGCTGTGGGAGAAATTAAACTCATAATTATTAAAGTAATACGTGTAAAGAAATTGTCCTAAGAAGATTTGTATAAATTAGCCAGTTTCCAAATTCTTAATTTAAGTTACTTAAATTACCATTTTCTTTTCTTTTCTGTGTTGTTCCTTAGTTTACCAATCTTGAATAATATCTATCTAACACCTTCTCTTTAGATACTACAGTGATCGCCGCTTATATGAATCACGTTGTTCTAAACAGTTTTGGTTCAATTAAGCGACTGATTCAGTAAAGAGGCTATTTTAATAAAGAGTAATATTGCTCTGTTTTTGACAATTTTATTAATTAAAGCTGCTTATTCAATTAACCGGCATCCACTGTACTCTGATAAGACGGAGTGTACATGTGGCTTTCGTATTATCATGGTTCTTCTTTTTTTTTTTCTTTTCTTTTTAAAGTTAATTGTAAACATCAGAAAGATTCTGAAAACGAGCAAACGCGGAAAGAAGGCATCATACTGCGACGTTTATTTAACTTTGACCTATGATGTCCCATTACATATTTCCATGCAATCTGATTTACATCATTTACAAAGAAAATACTTTCGTGACACGATACTAGATGGCGGGACTAACGCTCTCGTACCGAAATCCAGCCCAAAACAAATTTTCAAATCAAATATTTCCGACCGAAAAACATTCAGCCCGACACAAATATTCCACTGAAAATTCTAATATTTCGGATATTTTTAACCACAATCATAAGCCCAATCCCCGACCCCGTCTGCATAGCTGAATTAAAGCTGGCCCCGAAACGGTCCCGTACAGAATTTTTGATTACCTAAAAACCTCTCCTCTCTCCTATCGATTCACGATTTAGATGCAGAGAGCTCTTCCGCCGTCTGCAGCTAGTGTAGCTAGGGCCGTTGAGCGGGCGAATCAAGAGAATCTACTACTCTACACTGCCGTTTACAGTAGAACAATTATCCCCCCAACTTAAAAAGCACCCAAGGAAAAAAACGACAACAAACTCTTAGAAGAAGGAAAAAAAAATCCGAGCAAAAAACAAAAAGAGCTACACACCGTCCCAGAATCTCAGCAACTAAGAAAAAAAATATTTAAACAGCCATCTAACGAAACCGTCTTTATCAAACCGTACCTGAAATGTTGCTGATCGCTGTCCTGAGTAGTATCTAGGTCCAAAGGTAGTGGTTATATCCTGCTTTTTTTAACTCCCGGACCGTCCGGGATGATGCAAAGTGATGTTGTATGTTCAGTTGAGAGAGTTGCAGGAATATAGAGAAATGTATAGATCTTCGTCCTTCTACCATGGAGAGAAAGTTTGACCGCTGAAAGGAGGTAAGGGAAAAATTGAAAATTTTCGATTTTCCTTAAATATTCTGCTGATCAATTGTAAAAAGAAATCTATAAATATTTCAAAATACGTATGGTGTTGGTAGTACAATGTTTTGCTCTTGCAATGTTTTATTTTTCAATAGTTTCTTCTATTCTTCTTTTCTTTTTTTTTTCCATAGTACTCCTGGGTTCTTTTATTCATTCTGTTATATTAAAAGATTACTTTTTGAAATTCGTACAACATTTTTTTAAAGCTTGTGATACATAAAACAATGCATTAAGAACCAATAATTAAGAACCAAAGCTCATTTTCTCTTAGTTTACAAGCGATATTGTATATTCAATATGCATTTATTTTAAGTATAATAAAAATTTTAAATTAAAAAATTAATAAATATTCACGCAAAAACATTTAAATATTTGTTATTGTTTTTTTTTTTTTTTCACTTTTTCTTTCTCTTTTTTCCCAAAGTATTCCTTAGTTCTTTTATTTATTCTTTTATTCAAAAAAAATCTAAAATGTATGCAACATTTGTTTTAAATTGTATTATGCATTTATAATACATAAACCAATACATTTAGAGTGCCAAAGCTCTTTTTTTTTTAAATTTTTTAACGTTCTTGAATGTCTAATATGCATTAATTTTCAGGGTTATTAAACTTTTTTTCTATTGCAGAAGCATATGAATACTTTTTTATTGTATTATTTTTTTGAAGGAGGGGGTGGGGGATAAATGAACACAAAGTTTTCTTTCTTTTGTATTGAACAATGATTTTTATGAAATTCATACAGCATTAAAAAAAAATTTCGATGCATAAAATAATAGATTTTTAGCGCTAAAGCTATTTTTCTCCCATTGTTCAAACGATAGTGAAAACTTAATGCTCTTTAATTTTTAATAATATTAAGATTTTTAATTCAAAATAAAAAAAATATCTATTTTTACATAAATATCTAAATATAAGCACTTAATTTTACATTATTCATTTATTTATTTTAAGCTTCATCTTATTAAAAAAATAATAATAATTTTATTTTAGTTTTGACCTTAAAACATATAGTCATTTTACTGCTTCTAACTGAGGTTTCAAAGGAGGTGGATTTTTTTTTCTGTTTTAGTTAATGTAACTAAAAGCATTTAGAATTATATTTTTAAAAAAAATCCATTGTAGGCGAATAGTTAAAAACCGATTTTGAAGCGTATTTTTTCTTTTTCTATTTTAAAAATATAAAGTTAAAAGCTTTGTAGCATTCTTCAGTGCTAATTTTAAATATTTTTTTTAATGTATTCCTGAAACGTTTAAAAGATGGAACATTTTTTTTTTTTTTTTTTTTTTTGATTTCATGTATTAGGGATTTTAAATGCACACAAATAATATTCTAGATTTATTTTTTCAATTTCAGTTTTCTTTAGCTTTTCTATCTCTTCAATTATTTTTTTAGCGAAAAAAAATTATTTTCGTATCGTAAAAGTTATTTTTATTTAAAAAGAAAATATTTATTGATGTGTTTATTGTAAAACCCTTTTTTTAACAAAATGGTTCCGTTTTGTTCTATATTAAAGAAGAATGGATCATTTTTTTGGTTTCTTAAAGTGATATAGGTTTTAATTTTTGAAAATGAAACATTTCAGCCTGGCAAAAATTTAGTTTCCTTATAATAATGTACTGATCCCATTCTTACACAACATTCATACAAGGAATACCTCCTTAGTTTAACTTTACTCTGCTTGATATATCTGTAACTTGGAGATAGAAGTCACATAGTCACAAAAGCTAATTTATCCTGGAGAAAAATTTTAACTTTTTCTTTTGTGATTAAGTTTTACTCAGAGGAGTTTCCGGGGGGGGGAGGCATACGACCCCATTCCTCTCCCGTGAAGCACCAATTTATGTGAACGAGCGTGGTTGCAAGGGCCTAAAATAGCGTTTTTCAACCTTTAATCTCGAAAAATTGAGAATAACCCTCTCCCCCTCCCCCCCTCTTTCCTACGAGAACATTTTTGCTACGCCACTGGTTAAACTGGATTATCATTTTTTCAGTCAAAATCTTAGTCCTTTATACCTCTGTACAGAGGGTAAAAATTTGAGAATTGTGGTGCTTATAAATCTGTATTCTGAAACAAAAAATAGGACATAAGGCCTTTTACCATCCATGTACAGATATTTTAAAGTGAAATTACAGTATCATTGAATATATATATAAAGTTACAACTTCAAATTAATGGACAATTATTAAAAACTGCCCAACAGTAAGTACTGATTTATTTCTTTTTCTTTTAATTTATACACTTTTTTGTTATTGTTTTTTCTTCATTGTACGACACCGGAAAAAATCTATGAACTTTTGAAAGTATCTAAAAAGTATTCAAGAAAATTAAATTAAAGCGGAAAACAACAAGAAGTATTTTTTCTCCTAAAAATATTTCTCAATTTGAAACACATTCCTCTTATTGAAGAGTAAATATAAATTATTTAACATAGTTTTACCTTAATAAGAGTGATTATTTCAATTTTAAAATATGATGTTATTCTTTATTTAATAACATCAATTTATTATAAATCGCTATTGAACTCTTAGATAGGTCAAAGTAAATATGTTTTCAAAGAAAATTAACTGACTTCTACTTTTAAAGTGCTGAAAAATGATGTTGGAGGAAAATCGTCTATTAAATTGCTACATAGTGCAGCTTTGACTTTGTTTTAAGCTTTTTTTTTTAATGTAAGCTCTAACTCAGCTTTAATCTTTCAAAGGAAGATTAAACTAAAGGATCAAGATTTGATCTTTTAAATAATACCAAAGATTACTTTTCTCTAGTTCTTCTTTACTTTTTCTTCCATACTACAACTATAATTTTCAAGTTAAATAGGGAACTTTCGTTACTACATGGTGCGTCCCAAAAGTAATGCGAAAAAATTCATAAAAAAACACTTACTGAAGATATTCATACAAAAAGTCAAAAATCCTCAAAATAGCACCCTCTTGCATTGATACACTTCTGAAGATGGTGTTTCAAACCCTGGAAGGCATCTTAGAAGGCTAGTTTTAGAATGTCCTTCAGAGCCGATGTGACATGAGCTTGATTGCTCTCAATCGAGCCCCAATGTTCACCTTTCAGTGCTCCTTTCAACCTAGGAAATAGAAACAAGTCCGCAGGAGCCAGGTCGGGACTATAAGGAGGCTGGGGAACCAATGGGGTGTGAGCCCTGGCCAGGAAGTCGTTAATAATGAAAGCGCTGTGACTCGGCGCATTATCGTGATGAAGTTTCCACGTGTCCTTGATGTCGTTTCGGCGACGGGCGACAGTCCTTTTCAGTCTTTTAAGCACTTCCAAGTAGAAAACTGAGTTAACTGTTGTCCCAGTCGGTACAAATTCATGGTGCACAATACCTCTGACGTTAAAGAAAACAATGAGCATGGTTTTGATCCTGGACTTGCTCATGCGTGCTTTCTTGGGACGGGGAGAGAATGTGGTGTGCCACTCTGAACTCTGCCTTTTTGTAACAGGGTCATACTCAAAAATCCAGGACTCATCGCCGGTGGTAACTACGTTCAAAAAATTAGGATCTTTTTCACACATTTCCAACATTTCTTGACATCGGAGCACTCTCAGGTCTTTTTGTTCGTCGGTCAAAACTTTTGGAACCAGTTTGGCACACACCTTTCTCATGTTCAAATCTTCTGTGACAATGCGATGAACTGTTGATTTTGTTGTGTTTAGAGTCTGTGCTATCAATTGAAGGCTCAATCGTCTGTCAGAGTTCAAACAATCACTCACATGCGTCACATTTTTGTCGGCTCGTGAGGTTGACGGCCGCCCGCTGCGAAGTCCGTCCGTGATGTTCTCTCGACCCTCCATGAACGACTTGTGCCATCGGAAAACTTAGGATTGGGACAAGCAATCAGTCCCAAAGGCCAGCTGAATTAATTGAAACGTTTCGGTGCCAGACTTCCCAAGTTTAACACAAAACTTGATAACGCACCGTTGCTCCTTCGAATTATGTCCATTTTCTCATGTCACATTTACTGAAAAAGGGGTTCACTATATCACACGTTCTGTCTCTCTGGCAGCTGACAACTGAAAAACATCTGACGTAATTTAAAGCCTACACCCCCCTACACCTGGCTCAGCTGGTAAGAATACGCTGCGCTGTACCATTGCGCCAGAAAAAAATCATTCGCATTACTTTTGGGACGCAACATGTATTTTTTTTTTTTTTCGTTTAAAAACAGTTTCAATTTTTAGTCAGCTAAGTTTTTTAGCTATTACTGTGCAAGACAGATTTTCAAAAAATGTCAATATCGACTAATACCAAGTGCCTGGTGTTAGTTTGAACTTTTATAAAATGAACTTCAAAAGAAGATTGCAATGAAAAATAATCAGTGTGAAAAATAATTAATGTTACATATTTTCTTTCCTATGTGGTATAAGATATTAATGAGTTGTAGATGAAATAAGAAATCATACATTCGTCGTGTATGGTATTCATACTAAGCTACAACTTCTGTGCATAAACTAGGAAGCAATTAGCAGAATGTACAGAAAATTATAAAATAGAAGAACCACAAAATAAAAATGTACAAGGCCAAATTTATGTGAACAAGCGTAAGAAAAAGAAGGATTAAATAAGCTTAGTTAACAGTTGGAGTAAAAAGAAATTACGTTTCTAATTAAATGACGTTAGAAGCAATTGGGGGGAAAACATAAACATGTGAAAAACGTTTGGATTTATTTTATTTTTCTGAATCAGTTGATTAGAGTGTTTATGAAATGTATCGAAAATATGTACTGTAAAAAAATATAGTACTAAAAGACGACATCAGGAGAAGAGGTAGCATGGCAAAAGTGTATTATAATGAATACTGATGATTTTTATTCTAAATGCAAAACAATACTGCAAATAAGAAATTGTTGTTTTTACGATATAATACTGAGAACGCAGAGGTTTCAGTAAAAAACTAGCGATTCTACAGTTTATTACTGTAAACTTGCAATTTACAGTTTACTACTGTAAAACTAAACTTTGGCAAATTAGTACTGAAAATTACTATAAAATTAGCTGTATTATACTGTAAACACAACATTCATTTTTGACACCGAATATATCACACATCTATTTTATCAATTAGAGACGGTTAGTGCATACAAAAGAAATTGAAATACACTACCATTGCATTTTAATGTGAAAGAAAATATGAATGCGAGAAGCAGTCACGAAGAAATTTCGTTACGTTAGAAAGGTTGTCTTTTTTTCCGACCATCCCCACCCTACATTTGACTTCAGGTACAGTGAGTGCTGTGGCAACATTTCTTTTGTAACAGTTATTCGTCGCAATACATTTAACACAATATGGCCACTGCTTGCTTAATTTTTCTCTTTGTGACTTTCCTTGAATAAATGGTTAACAGCCAAAATACAGCCCGTTATTTAAAAAAAAAATCATTGTGCATCGTATGCAGTTCCTAGGGAAAGTATTTTTGCATATTTTAATGTCTTTCACTGTAAAAAATGAATGTTATTTTTACAGTATAATACAGCTAATTTCGCACCAATAAACTGTAAACTGCTAATTTTACAGTAGCAAATTGTAAAATTGCTAGTTTTACAGTTTATTACTGTGCATTTTACAGTTTTAAACTGAAAGCTCTACTGCCAGTATTACACTGTTGTTTTTACAGTATAATACAGCTAATTTAATGGTAATAGATTGTACCATTGTAAATTTTACAGTAATAAACTATAATTGCTAGTTTTACAGTTTATTACTGCACTAGCAGGGCCCTTAGGTTCCTGCTCCACATTGACGTAAAGCAGAAAAATAAAGCAGAAACGTAAAATGGATTACATAGCCCGTTCCTATGGAAAGTACCCGGATTTTCGGTTTCTGCCTTCGGTTTCGGTCGCGTTTTCCGCTGATGTGGAGCAGGGCCCTTACAGTTTTAAGCTGAAACCGCTGCTTTCAGTATTATACTGTAAAAACAACACTTTATTTTTTGCAGTGTGGAAACAATTACATGTGCATAAATCCCCCCCCCCCCCTCCCCGTACCCATAGCCGAGAAAAGATTTGCTCGAAGTCCTGTGTTATTTTGTTGAAAAAACATATTGTTTAGTATAATAAACGATAATTGTGCTTACTTCAGGGTTCATTTTGTTAATTACTCGTAATGCCTGAACCGGATTACATTTCGTCTCAGCTAGTACGGATCAACGAGAATTTACTCTACGATAAAATCAAATAATAAAACCGATTTTTGTGCTTGATGTTTTGATATCGTATCGTGTTATATCTGATGCGAAGAAAAGAAATGAAGACACTATCTGCACATTTCAGAGGGGTAGTCTTCACACCATCAATTATATGAACTAAATAACAAATAAGATCGACGCAAAAGTAGGCCAATGGCGTTTCGCGGAGTATCTCGCTCGTTAAGACGTCTGAGACACTTAATGGGGTTAGGAAGGTGTAATTTGTGCTGTTAAATACCAAACGAACTTAGAAGATCACCTTAATCGAGCTGTACTGTCTGAGTAAGAAAGAATGTTTATTTGTTTTTTGAAAAAAAAAAGTGTACTCGTTATCTTATTTATGAAATTTATCATACCCAGATTCAAATATGTTTTTTAACTGGCATGTTTTTACTAATCGTGCTTCATTCGACTGCTGATTCATTCGACATAAAATGTTCAATCAATATCTTATATATCTGTGCATCTTTTGATACATCTTTTATTTATATATATTTGTAAATATCTACCTATATCTATCTATATTTATCTATGTCTGTATATTTATAAATCTACGCCTTTTATTAATTTTAGAAAATACAGCAAATAGCTATAACTCTGCACACAACATGAAAGTGTGAGAGATGTTTTCTCACATCTTTCATGTAGTGTACTGAGTTTTTGCTCCGAGGAAGAGGCTCCATCTTTACCTCAAACTAGCGATTTTTTGTATTTTCTACCTAATTTGTTTTTTATTTAAGTTGATTTTAAATTTCAATTATATTTTAACACAAAGCTTATTTGATCGTTTTCCCTCAGAACCAAATTAGTCTCAAAAGTCCAATGTTCACATGTTCTTATGCCACGCCCACATTTTGTAAAAACTTTTCTACCAGTAATGAAACGTTAATTCTTTAAAAACCAGACTTTCTGGTATCCTGGTGGTAGAGTCCTTACAAAATGGGCATAGCTTAGGAGTGTACGAACTTTGAATTCTCAAAACTAATTTAGCCCTAATTTAGGGAGAGAAAGAAAGAACCCTTGGTATAAGTTTCAAAACCCAGTGTTCACATATTCTTAAAGCCACGCTCCATTTTGTAAGAACTTTGCTACCAGTGTGACAGGAAGATCAGTTTGAATATTATTTTGATTACTATTCATTTACTAGATTATAGCTTTAAACTATTACTGGTGGAAAAGCTCTTACAAAATAAGCTATGGGTTAGAACTGCGCGAACCGAGACTTTAATATGCTTTTATTAGTTTCACATGTGGGTTTGTTTGCTTGCTTGTTTGTTTGTTTGTATGTATGTATGTAACTCATATCATCAAGATAAAATTTAAGTTCTTTGCAAATATAAAAGTAATATATTTAATACTACTATTAACACTAAATGCTAAACTATATTACATGTGTTGATGTATTATAAGGGCATGTAAACTTAGCGGCTATTCAATAGTTTTTAAAATCAGAGGGAAGTTATAGTATCAGGAAATATAGTATAGCCTCTAGTATTGATGATAATATTATGTATATTTTTTAAGAACGTGACTTTTATTATTTTAAAAATTAACTATAAAAATAAATTTTTCAGTTTTTTTGAACTATAATTTAGATTATTTAAACTAATTTGTGGTTCTAATTTAGGGCAAGAGTGAGGGAAATCCTGATAAGTAAATGCAAACTAATATTATAGCACCCTGAAATCTGAAATAGATGCTTAAATAAAATTACCAAGTTATTACTGTCAAGAATTATTACAAAAATGCTCAAATGAGCAAACTTATGTGTGTGGAAGGGAGTATATAATTTAATTTACTAGTAATTTTATAAGAAAATATTCCCATTTTCTTTTTTTCTATTATTTATAGTATACAACAAATATTGGTATAATGAAGATGATTTTACTTTTTATTTCACCCCGCAAAAACTTAACAAATTCGTTTAAACAGTTTAAAATACATGGTGAGGTGAAAAAAAATGACTGCAGCAAGATCTCACTTGATTGTGTCTTCTAAAACTGGCAAATTGACATGATTTATCAGAAAAAAAAAATCTGAAATTGCTGCTTAACTGAATGGTGTATATGCTCAAAACTGTAAACGAAAAGATTAAGTAGTCCTGGTATTTTTAGAGAATCAATATTTCCACTAAAATGTGCAATACATTTTCCACGTCCACGCTACTTAATTATTAACTGTAACCCAAGCCTGTGTATTTTTAGAAACGCCCTTAGCATTTGGTCCCAATTTTAGCCGGCGAGTGTGCAATTTTAGGCTATAAATAGATTTACAAACTAATAAGAGCGCGTTCTAGTTTTAGTATTGCTTTGGCAAATTCGCAAATGTTACTAGAACGTCATGCTTTATTTGCACGTTAGAGTTTATTTAGACGATGTATTGCATTTAAATACTGTCTCTGATAATATACCGTTATATCAGGAGCGTAGTGAGAGAAGAGGCTGGGGAGGGGGATGAGCCCCATCCGAAATAGGAAATATAAGATTTTTACTTTTTTACTCAGTATTTTTGTTTAGCTTTTATTAGTTTCACACGTGATTTTTTTTTATTTATTTTTTTTTTGTATGCATGTAACTCTGAATAAAAGATAAAATTCACGTTCTCTACAAGTATAAAAGTAATAAATTTAATACTATTATCAATACTAAAGCCTAAACTATATTACATGCTTATGTTTTTATTTAGTGCTTCAGTTGTTTGGGTATGTAACTCTGAATAAAGGGTAAAGCTCACGTTCTTTGCAAATATAAATGTAATATACTTAATACTAAAGACTAAACTGGATTACATGTTAATGTATAACCCAATTTTAGCTTAATTAACTCTAAAATTGTATTTTTTAGTTTTTTTAATTTATAATTAGATTATTTTAATGGAAAATAATTTTACTATGTTTTTATATGATTTGTTTAATTTGATCAACAAAACTTTTCTACCACCAAATTAAATTCACTTAACTTTATCCAAAATTGATTTAGTATTTGGTGAACTTCCCATTAAATATTTTCTTTGTTTGGAAGTAATATTTTTCAGATATTCCCTGTTTAAATAATTCAAAATTTATAATTCGTTTTGGTGTTATAATTATGATATAGTTGATGTAAGGGTAAAATATAAAAATTTAAACGTGTTTACTCAGCAAATAAATTAGGAAAAAAAAACGTGACACACATACGCACATACATCCGCACATACGTATATACAGATGTCACGAGAAAACTCGTCGTAATTAACTCAGGGTAGGTTGAAAAGGATTTTTAGGCTACTTATATGTTGGTAGGTACATATACACGTGCTGACAGGTCGAAAAAACTACTGAACATTCATTCGGGGGTGAGAAAAATCAAAATTTAGACTCAAATTTAAGTGATTTTTTTTTCGCAATCACAATACTTCCTTTACTACTTAAAAAGAAGTATTTTTTTTTTCTTTTTAAATGCTGAGTAGGAAAGAGCAAACATAAATTGTTGCTGGTTTTTCCCTAATCATGTTTAGTGCTTAACCCTATCATGTAAATTATTTTTTTAAACACAACAAAATCATACACAACAACACATATTTACAACAAAACATAAAATATTTTTTCGAAAACTTATGTAACTCAATGACTATTAAAAACATTTGACCCATTTCATTTATATATAAGAAAGCAAAATAAGAAATATTTTAGCATGTATTACCTGTTTTTTGATATCGCTTTAAGAATCCAAATGTTTTAGAGCTAATCCTTGTATAAAGCACAAAAAAAAAAAGCTGAAGTTAAGGTTTCGTACTATGTAGGGCATTGATAAATATGTGATGTTTTTTACTTAATACTGGGACTCTGCATCACAGTGGCTGTTGTTGAACGAAAAAATTTTTACTTGGTGGCTAGATTTCTGTCATTAATTGAAGTTGGAAGAAATAACATTCACCCATTGGTTGTTGTTGTTGTAAGGAACAAATATAAAACGATTCGCAACAACTATAACTGTAAGTTAAAGAAGTAATGTTGTTTAGCATAAATAAATATTAGCAAGTAAAAATGTTTTGACACAAACTAGTTTTTTTCTATTTCTTTTCATGAAGTTAGTATGTGTTTTGCATTTTATTATGTTAATATGTATTTCGTTCTTTTTTTCTTTCAGTAAGAAATTAATCATTTTTTAGAATTTATGTTGTTGTTGTTGTTTCTAATACCTCAGACGTCGCTGACCACTAGACGAGGTGGCCGGCTTTAGCATTTGAAGGGTCAGGGGGAAAAACCACGGTAGTCACATTTGATTCATTTTGAGAAAAACGAAATTTAAACTTTACGAACTTATAAACTTCCCCAGTATACTTGGTCTAAAATGACAATAATAGGGGAAGATCGCCTATATTGGACCCCCTAAGAACAGGAGGCCTGTGTCGTTCAATGTGAAGCAAAACAGAAATGCAAAATAGGTCATCGTTTGCTAAATTTAATCAGGAACCACCCTAGGAGCTTATATTTTCTGAAAATATGAAAATTATTTTTTAAAAAATTATCTTATAAAAAGTTGCAAAAGTCCAATATAGGAATATATGCGCCGAAATTGAACCATGCGCTTCCTAAATTGGACCGTATCAGGAAATCATAGAATAATTTATATTTGAACTATACAGCTTTTTTCCAGGATTTGCAATAGAATTTCTTTTGCTTGGGCCTCACTTAGGCAGTGTTAATAAACTCGCCGATGGCATTTCATACACTTAATCATGTTTTGCACTTCATCTCTATGACAAATATTGCAATAACAATTGTTTTGTGCAGTTTCTTGCTTTTTCTTGTGTGACTTTTTCTGCTCTATCCCTCTTTTATACGGCCGTTAGAATGATTGCTGAGATAGCCTTCCTTTTTGTTCCTTCTATTTTTTTAGGCAAAGGTAATATGTGAGCTGGCTTTACAAAATCAGTTAGAGTTGACATGTTTTGATGAGAACTATCCGCCGATTCTGCAGAACTTGTACTAATTTAAGTCGTAGCTAGCTCTTCTACATGGTGTAACACTTACACGGAACATCAGGCCCGTCATTTAGGGGGGAAGGGATGGGGTCAATTGCCCCTCCCCCTCTTGAATTGGAGAAATCAATGTATTTGCATATAAGTAGGCGGGGGTTTTGTTGTTTTCTGGTGAAATTGTATTGTGTTTTTACCCTTTGCCCCACCCCCTGGAAAAACTTGAAATGACGGGCCAGCCGAACATGTAACCTGTTCACTTTGACTAGTTTTATCTGGACTACTTGCCTCTAATTCTGCTGCAGCCAAGTCAATGTCATTAAATACATGTTAATTAACACGCCAAACTCCTGTTCTTTAGAATAAACTCACAGCATTTGCCATGGCCTTGATTGCGGTTTGCCCATAAGAGTTGAAAAAGTTCTCCAAAACGATATTAGATAAGGGATCTCATTAAATGTTCTCGCATCCATGTATCACATGCTCGATTAAAATATGTAGACAGAGACTGAATAAAGACCACATCTACGTGCATGATGTGCTTAAAGAGAAAGCATTATTATATCGTGCTCGTTAGCCAAGTGTATTGCATCAATGTTCTTTATGTAAGTGCTGTGCCTATCCATTAATAGAAGGATATTCTTTTTACATTACTTGGCTTAACAGTTTGGTGAAAGTTGTATCAATTATGTGAATTATCGTTTGTGATCCAACCTTTTTTTTTTTTTTTTGAACAAGCATATTGCTCACCAGGGAAGCTTTTACGATAAGTCCGAACATGGAACGTAATCTTTTGAAAATAAGCATGGGGAGCTTGCAATTCTGTTGCACTCATGCAGCAAATAACCAGTGTGTTTCTACCACGTTCACCACTCATTACTGCTCCAACCTGGTGTTTACCTCTATACGTCAATATATTTTGGGGCTTTTGGACAGTGAAAAGACCGGCTTCATCTACATTGAACATTTTAGTAGCATATAAATTGTTTACTTTTAAAATCGTTTCGAAAATAACAAAGAATTTCATATTTTTCTCTCGGTAATCCAGCATAAATTTTATTTAAGTTAATAACTATGCTTAACAACCTCAAACTGCAGCTTAATAGATGAAGAGAAAAAAAAAACACATTTTTTAAGAAGTTGCAGCTTTTGCTTTGATAAAAATGTGCTTGATAAAAATTTTAAATGAATATCGTGAATAGGTGCTAAAGTAAGCTTAAAACAAGTTTAACTACGCTATTAAATAAGACGAGTCACTTATTTTATGTTACGATAATTAAAAAGTCTTGTTTAAAATCATATTCTTAAATTGGACCACCGGTCCAATATAGGAAAATTATTTCGGTCCAATAAAGGAAAACACGCCATTTTTTATTCTTCAGCTCATTGTTCTGTCAAAAATTATCACAATCGCGCATGTAAATACATTGATGTAATCCTTATTAAACATAGATTATAATACTGTAACAAAATTTTACCGCAATTCTCAAGTTTTTGAGTTATTCTTCTAGAAACAAGTCCGCAAAATAAGATTTCGCACGTTTTCAACACAAATCAAGCCGTAACTCACGCTAAACAGTTCGAAGACTGGTGAAACTTCATACACATTGATTTTATTCCTAAAACTTTATACTTCTACTGTTAAAGTGTAGCACAGATCTCTGCACCAGATTTTAAGCCCGAGGTCCATTTTAAGCAGTGGTCCAATATAGGCGGTCTTCCCCTACATGGACTACAGTGTTTTTTCACGAATATTGCATATACTAAACGAAATTACACTTATTTTTCTAACAGGTGGTAGCATCAGTTTAAATTCAACAAAAAGTGGACTACCGTGGTTTTGCCCCCTGAGCCTTCATTTATTATTATTATTATTATTATTACTATTATTTTAATTTTATTTTTAATACTCCCTAATCAGCTTCATGAATGTATCCCACTAGGGCGCTTTAGAATTTGAGAACCAATGGCGTAAATAACGAACATATAGTGATA
This sequence comes from Uloborus plumipes, assembly GCA_038373865.1. Lineage (NCBI taxonomy): Eukaryota > Metazoa > Arthropoda > Arachnida > Araneae > Uloboridae > Uloborus > Uloborus plumipes. Next base: position 77,901 of record JAXGGA010001802.1, read on the forward strand.
AATCCCTTACAAATGTTAATTTCAAGGGTTATTTGTAATATTTTCTTCTCGACTTAAATTTTATTAAGGTTGATTTTATTCACATTTTCGCACACAATATTCCAACGATCACTTTTCTCCTACGTATGTATTGCAGTTTTGCTGACTTAATTTAGCGAATACATGAAACAAAACATGCCTCAAAAAGGTCATCTAACTTGAAGCAGGTGCAAAATGGACAGCCTGCATGTTTCTATTCCTGAATCCATCAATATTCTACAGGTACTTGACAAAAGCTTCCCCAAGCAACTGTCATAAATATACGCAGCATGATATTTTATTCCCATTCCGACATGAGCGTATGAATTTTACTTTGAAAACGGTTACACTGCAAAAAATTAGCTGTTGTTTTTACAGTATAATACTGGAAGCCGAGGTTCCGATTTAAAACTGTAAAATACGCAGTAATAAACTGTAAAACTAACAATTTTACAGTTTCTTACTGTAAAGCTAGAAATTTTACACTTTATTGCCGTAAAATTTAGCTGTATTATACTGTAAAAACAACAGTATAGTACTAGCAGCAGAGGTTAGAGTTTAAAACTATAAAATGCGCAGTAATAAACTGTAAAAGTAGCAATTTAACAGTTTCTTACTGTAAAGTTAGCAATTTTACAGTTTATTGCCGTAAAATTTAGCTATATCATACTATAAAAACAACAGTGTAATACTGGCAGCAGAGGTTCCGATTTAAAGCTGTAAAATGCACGGAAATAAACTGTAGAATTAGCAGTTTTACAGTTAATTACTGTAAAATTAGCAATTTTACAGTTTAATACTGTAAAAGTTGCAATTTACAGTTTATTACTAAAATTAGCCTTTTCGCAGTTTATTACTAAAAAATTAGCTGTATTATACTGTGAAAACAACATTCATTTTTTACAGTGTAGGGTGCATCCAACTTCCATCTGCACAATTCTACTGCATTCCGGAAAATATTTCCCCTTTTTAATTTTAGGGCATAATTACCTGGGAAATTCAGTGCGTAGCGGCATTGGTAAATGAACAATTCTAATCATTAATTAGGCAGCCATGGATTTTCTGTTTCCATTTCTATGCAAAGGAAATATAGTAATGCTAAATTGGCACGAATTAGTAATCATTTCCCATTGCTTAGCGTCTGTGCATTGTTATTTACTTGCTCTGAATTTGCGTTTAATTTGGTGTAATGGTTCTCTGCTTTTTCTACTTTTAACCGAAACTAGGACGAAACAATCTCTAAAGATTGTTTTGCGTTAAGGAATTTTAGAAATTATTTCTGTTGTTGACCTGTTTCATAATGGAGATGTAATTAAATTTATTGGCGCGTTTAAAATCTTACAATTTGAATGCAATGCCGACACACACACAGAAGCTTTTAAATTATCTTCGCTAAAGTTATTGTATAATCATGATTCTGTTGCATGTTTCAACTGTTTAAGAACCACGAGAAATCCATTTTCTTCTACTTTATTCAACGCAAGTAATTCAGAATTTTTTTTTCTTTTTCTATGTTATTGAAGCATCAAAAGCTTAATATCAGCAGAAAGTAATTATTGAGTAAAAATACACTGCAATTTTATTTTAAAACGATAGAAAATTAATGTATCTTAAGTTTCGTTTTTTTTTTTTTTTTTACGAACTATCAAACACTACTGATTTTGGGTTTTTTCATGTGATTGGAACACAGAATCATTTTTTTAGTAAAAAAATTATTGCTTAAAAAGCTTAAAAATTATTGCTTTTTTGAAAAAAATCACAAACCAAGTACATCGAGTGAAAACATCACATCCATAGTGGCGTATTTCTAATTTTATTAAAAAATACTTTTTAATTTGAGATTAAATGTAATTAATGTTCTCAATAATCCAAATATTTCTAAATTCAGTAATAAAAGAACCATTTTTTGCAAAACTTATAATTTTGAACCTCTAATGTACCACCTAGTCACAAATCTCCAATGTATTCAAATAAACCCTACAGAGCCAATTTTCACAAAACTTGATAAACACAATATTTACGTCACAATTTAACTGTGTTATGTATAAAGAAATGCATAGAAATTTGCAAAGGTTTTAGTTCTTAAAAAGATCAAAACTGCTCCTTAAACAATTTTTTTAATTGTACACTAATAGGGTAAACAATCAAAATAATAAAACATCGACAAAACAAACTGAAAATATGAATAAGTGATTGAAAATTGAATAACGTTTGCGGAATGAATTATTTTATTCCTAATCGTGGAAAGTCAATTAAATCAGCAATTTTTCGCAGGGGTAGAACCCCCCCCCCCTTTTTTTTTTAAATAAAGATGGTGCCAAAAATTTTAGTAAGTAACCCAAAAGTAATCAGTTCTAATTCTCGTAGCAATATTTTTGCATATAGAGTCTTTTTCATTCCATCAAATTACGTTCTGAGTTGCAACTCCAGCAAAATACCATACGCCAATACGCCACACGCATACAAATCAAAAGCAAAATGAAAAGATCAAAATGTAGTCAGCATATTTTAAAATATTTACATCCATTAGCATTACAAAACCCATTGGTTTTACAAATACATTATTTGCTTCTGTATGCTTTGGATTTAGAAGAAAGTAAAAAGTATGTTTTCGACATCATTCAAGGCTCGGTTCTGGCGACACCGTGAGATCAATTATTTTAATAACAAATATTAGAAAACTCAATTGCAATTTCCTTTAAAAATAATTGTACTAGATCTTCGTTATTTCTCCAATGGGGAAAAAGCATCTAAATCATTCATTAAACCATTTGAAAGAACTATTATTAATTTATCTTAAACGTTCTTTTCTTTTCTTCTTCTCATTTTCCCAAATATTGCAGCACACACTAAGAAATAGAGGTCAAAATAAATACAAAACGACATACTGACTTTTAGGTAAAGAATGATCTTATTGTCAAAAACATTTGAGTACATAAATCTGCTCGTATTGTTTTATGTCAATAACATGCGCACGAATTGTAGCACAATTACTAATATAGTTAATATATATTTGTCAGAATTTGCTGGGATTTCTGTCAAAAATAATTGTCATCCCAATCTGAAAGCATTGTAGTTCAATAAGGAAATTATAATATATAACGAATTAAAACTTAATTAAAAAATTCTGAGTACAAAAGAATTCAAAAACCCTTGCGTTGACTTTTCTTCTTCAAAAAAAGCGACTTCTCTGCAAAAAATAGCAGTTATGGATTTTAAATCAGTTATAAATTTTTAACTAATTTTTTTTATTTGTATTAAGGAGAAAATGTTAAATATTTTGAAGTACGATGCAAATTTTACTATTTAAAGCTTATTAATGTAGCATTCTTCAAAAATTATTGTAGTTCCTATTTATTGATTTTAATTAGTATTACCCTTACCTTGGTGGACAAAAACACTGCATCCCCCTGCGAAAACGTGGAAAAATGCAAATAATGCTTTATGTGTGTAAATATAGTGCACTGATGATACTGTTTCGGTAAAATATAGTTATAATCTCCCTCTTATTCATATTTTATTAGGATATTTTTTATTATTTTACTTTTAATTATTTTCATCCTTACAACATTGTAATAAAATGTAACTTTGATTGCGTAAAAAGTACAGTAAAAAGCAATCAACTTTTAGAACCGATTTTCATTCACTCACTTGTTTATCCAATAAAAAGTCCATATACTACGTTTCTCAGCAGAATATTTAGACCCATTTGTTTATTTTTATTGTTCTTTTCAAAAGACATTAAGAACAATTTAAAAAACTATTTACGCTCAGATGTTACTTCGTTCTTTCGTTGAGAGAAACTCAGTTCATAAAGTAAATTTACTTTGCTAGTTGTTCCCACTTTCAAACATTTAAAAGTTAAAAAAAGAGCAGTCATGATAAGTTTCTGTTTATCATATAGAAGCTGAAAACATATGCGCATAGAGAAAAAGAATTAATTGTGACCCCGAAATGAGTGTTAGAAATATTTTTTCTGTAAGGTTTTTTTTCCATTTAAGAAGAGTAATTTTATTTTGATAAAAAGCATCAATTGCTAAATAAACAGCCTACAAAAACTCCAGATGAGTTAGTCCTTGTTTCTTTGCATGAATTTTATGAAAAACATGGGCTCTACTTCTGTAAAATGCAGTTAAGTTTTGAAACTTTAGAGAAACAGTATTTACACGATGCTTTTTGGCTTCGTCACGGATGTGCCCTGCGAAAGACGTCCGTTACGAAGAAAGTATTATTATTTATATATTTTTTCAGGAAATTCTCAAAATTTAACTGCATCATATAGAAGTAGAGTCCATGTTATTCGTTAAATTCATGCAACGAAACAATTATTTAACATATTTCTAGTTTTTGTAAGATGTTCTGTAAAAAACTGATACGTCTGTTACCGTGGAATTGCCCCTAAATTAAAGAAATGCACTGTAAAAAAGGAATGTTGTTTTTACAGTGTAATACAGCTAATTTTATAGTAATAAACTGTAAAAATTGCTAATTTACAGGAAAAAAATGTAAAATTGCTCACTTTACAGTACTAAACTATAAAATTGCTAATTTTAGTTTGTTACCTTGCATTTTACTGTTTTAAACTAGAACCTCTGCTGCCAGTATTATACTGCCGTTTTTACAGTAATATACAGCTAAATTTTACGGCAATAAACTAAAAAATGCTAGTTTTACAGTTTATTACTGTGCATTTTACAGCTTCAAATTGGAAATTCGGCCCCCAGTATTATACTGTGAAAACAACAGCTCATTTTTTGCAGTGTGTGCATTTAGAGTTACTTTTCTCAGCATTTGTATGCGTTTTTTTCTATCTACTAATTACATATAATTATCGATACTCGACGATAAAATTGCTTTTCTGAAAACTGAGGCGCAAAAGTAGCTTATCAGGACTATAACTACTCTAGATAGCTATTTTTGTCCTAATGATATCTTAAACTTCATAAATTAAACTAAAGACGAATTTCTTTCGATTTCCTTCCCTCACGAGATCCGAATTAGGAAACTTTGATTTCAAGGGAAGATGGAATAAATATTTTAATAAGTAAGAGCAGATGGATTGATGTTTAAGAGGTACTTGACCTCTGGTGAATGAAAGCAGTACTTTTACTGAAGAAAAACAAGATCATTACTAGTAATAAAACTCGGTTGCGGATGACTGATCTAGAGTTGACCCAATGGGATTAGAATAGTCAATCTAGTACAATGAAACCTGTGCAAGTTGGCCAGTGCCGTGAACAAATCTTAGTTTCGGGGAGAGTTTTACCAAACCTATTTCTCGTTAAATCTATGAAATCAATAGAATTTGACTTCATGTTCTATATTCTGCTGATTTTTCTTACAATAGATGTTAAAAGGATTTTAACATAAAAAATGTAAAAAAAAAAAAAAAGGCTCATCTTTTCGATGAAGGAAAAAAAATCTTCATAGAAGTGTTTTTAAGGCGTACTTTTGACATTTCTGTCTGAAGACACTGATAAGATATGTTAAATATAGAGCTTGGTCTTTTAAAATTTGAAGAAATTTTTTTTAGTGGTATTAAAAATTCGAAGAGAAAGGTGCATTGTTAAGAACTTATATTTGCAATAATTACAACAGAAATAAATGCTGCAGAAAAAACAGTTAATTTTGTACAATTATTGAGGAGTGATATTTTAATTTTTTAAATGTCTATAAAAATTGAAATAAAATGGCTGTAATGATTTTTTCGGTGAGAAACTCTGAAAACCATTTTTGTCATAGTTTTGAAAAATTTAGGAGGTGGTTTGAACCCTAAAAACCCAGCCCTTAAATACGGCCCTGAAGTTGACCATTTGCGGCGCAGTACTTTGATTGTTGATGTAAAAATGAAAACTTCTTTTTGTCTTTTTTTATTCATCATTTCTTGCACCATGCATTCATTTTTTAGCTAATTAAAATACTCGTACTTTAAACTCAATTAAACTGCTTACCATTACTTTAAAACAATAAGTAAAATATTATTTAATTATTTTCAATAGTTTATTTACCTTAATGACGCATAAAGTATCATACAATACAATGACGCATAAAGTATCATTCAGTATATCAATCAAAAAAATTTTAAAAAATATTGTTCATGAAAACTGACTTACTTGATACTAGCAATTTCTCAAACTTCATAGCTATTTAAAAATGACTTATATTCTTCGTTTTATTTTTTTCCCATTGTGTAACCATGATAATCTACTTTTCGGTTAAATAACTCTTAGCTGAAGTTCGGCGCATTTTGGGTATAGATAAGTTTCATGCTAACATTTTATCTATTTTAGGAAATGCAGGTCTGGTATTATAGAGTTAAAAAATTTCTTGAAAAGTTATTTTTCAGAAATTAATAAATAATAAAAATAAAATAAAATGAATTTAAGTTTTGAAAAATAACCAAGTGGAAACAACTTACAAAGGGTTTTTTAGAATTCTCCTAACCAAAGTTGGTGCACATTAGAAAAAGAATTTTCAACGGGGAAAAGGCCCAAAAACGACATCACATGTGATTTCTCCTTCATTTTACTTGAAAATGGTTAAAGTTTAAAATCTATTTGATATGCTGTCATAGATGATCATCAATCAAATAAATGTTTAAATGGGAAAGAGATAGGGCAGGTCATACCGCCGTAGTTTTCCCTGCTTCTCCTAAAAAGTACCATGAAATCCAAAAAAGCAGAGCAGATCTGTCCCGTTCATTTAGCGTTAAACTAAACATTAACTCAATGTTTGTTAAATTTAATCGTTAAACATTTTGCTTTACAACCAACAATGCGGATTGGGAAGAAAATTGACCAACACCGACTTTTAGACTTTTAAAGCCTCCAACTCCTTTATTCCAAAATCAGTCCAACTCCGACTCCTGGAATTTTAAGACTTTCGACTGCATTGCTCTTAAAATAAGCCCAACTCAGGTTCTTGGAAATTTAAAGGCTCCAACTCCACCTCAAAATAAGTCCAACCTCGACTCCTGGAATTTGTAGGTTTCCGACTCCACTTTTCTTCCTACTCCAAGAAATTCAAAGCATCCGAACCCAACTTCTTTACCTTAAAATAAGTTCAGTTTCGGCTCTTGGAATTTTAAAGTCTTCGACTACTACTCATTTTCCTCACAATCAACCCAACTCCGACTCCTGGAAATGTAAAGTATCTGAATCCGCCTCCTTTTCCTCACAATCAGTTCTACTCAGACTCCTGGAAGTTTAAGACCTCTGGCTCCCATTACTTTACTTCAAAACAAGTCCAACTCCTGGAAATTTAAGGCTTCTGAATCCGACTCCTTTACCTGCAAATCGGTACAACTCAGCTCCTTGAATCCGACCCCCAGCCATTTTCACAACAAATTGAACGTCTGATTAACTTGTTAATAATAAACAAAACATTTTTGACTCATCCAAAGGAAGATGAGAAAAAAAAAGTACAGCTGCGTAGATTCGTAAAAAATATATAAGGACTGACGTCATTCTAAGAAATACAAAAAAAAATCATTCATGTCACGCTAGCATCGGTCAAACTTGTTATTGATCGGAAGAGACAAGGACCTTTTTCCTGATCATTTATAAAATAGATCTTCCAGAAATCTCAGTAATTGCTCCAAACTTGCTGTCCAGGTTGTATAAAAAGAATTCAGTTCGTAGTTTTATTACACATGCTTTGCGCCTGTTCTCGCTTACAGTTGAAGCAAGATTTTACTCGACGAGGACGAAATGGCTTAATCATCTCTTTAAGAACGAAATCTAATATGTTTGAGTTTTGTAAGAATCTTATTGTAAGTTTGCTCCATATATCTTCTCAGAGGTAATATTTTTCTTCATATTTTTTTTTCAAGAACTGTTTTAATAGTTATACATGCTAATAATCTTTTTTTTTTTTTTTTTTTTTTTTTTTTTTTTTAAAATAACTGTCATATTTAGTTTAAGGACGTGTCTTTGGCACACAAAATTATCAATTTTCAATTAAATTTGGTAAATGACTATTGGTTACTTCAGACCTGTCTCAGTTCTTAAAAAAATGTGACTAAAAATGATCACGCTAGCAGATATTTTGACATATGTTGCAAGCATCATGTATTTCTCAGGGTGTTTTCTTGCATGGATTAATGTAAATTTAAAACTATCAAACTTAACTAAGAAATAGCTAGAAATATTTTGACTTGCTAAATGACGTGAAAGAAGCATTTGAATTGCAGCGTTCTAAATTTATAAAGCTGCTGCCCTAGTAAAATCATCATGCATAAATCAATAACATAGTTACCCGTAGAAAGTTACCGAACTCAATAACTCATGAACTAAGTGCGAAAACAACAAAATTTATAAGCTTTCTTACCTCTGTGTGCCCAAGAAGGGCATAGCATTTCAGTGTTTACATGCAAAGTACTTATTTCAAAAAACGAAGAACATTCCGTTGCATTAATTTATACGCCGTGTGTTTTATTTATTCGCAAAATGCTTTTATTTAATGCTTTTGAAAGCAGACAGCTCGAACTCGATTCTTGAACTTTTTTTTTTTTTTTTTGAAAATCGAGCTCTACCGACGGATCTATCTGATTCGTTTTTTTAACAATACAAGCGTAAGTTTGTAGTTTAACCGAGCGAATCCATCCGGTTTTTTTTTTTTTTTTTTTGTTTAATAGGAATAAGAGTGGTACAAAATACATGAAATACACCGCCAGTTCTGCCAAGTCATACAGATAATGCAAGTTTCATCCTCATTTGAAGTCATCAGTCCGACTTAGACAGTAACGAAGCTGGAGGTAAAAATTATCTTGAAGAAGCTAAGAGTGCCAAACAAACAGGTAGCTTTACGAGTTGAACCGTACCACCACTCCTGTCAGTCACTAGTGAGTAATTTTTGCATCAGCCACCAGTTTGTTTGGCACTCTTAGCTTCTATAAGAGAATTTCTGCCTCCAACTCTGTCACTGGCGAAACTTGACTGATGGTTCCTAAGGAGGATAAAACTGCCGAGGATGGATGCCAGGGCAGTGGTAGCTCAATCGGTAAGGCTTCAGACTCATGATCGGAGGATCCCGGGTTCGATCCCAGCCGATCAAAGATCTACCGTCGTTACTAATGGTGGCTGGATGACGTTAAATAAGGATCTTGGTCACAAAGTCTTCCAAGTGAAACAATACCTCTGGGGGTACTGGACCAGGGGTTTGCTCGGCCATTGGTCTGAATCAAAAGAACAGAGTGCTCTTCAGGGTCCCATCCCGGTTAAACCATAAGTTCAAGTTGGTACGGGGGATCCTACAGTGTGTGAAATATATGGATAACATGGACGAGTTGGCGGTGCATTTCACGTTGTTCTGTCTTTGCCCTGGTTTAAGGGTAGTAACTTACAACTTAAAGTGTGAAGAGTTTATTTGATCGCCTAAACCAGTTAGGACAATCTTCAGAATGATACTTTTCTAACAGTAAGAAATTATGACGTCCCACAAAACACACACACACAGACACACACACACACGCGCGCACACATTTCTAAAATAATATGTATGATTTTTATTCGACTTATTAAAAGTTTGCGTAAAATTACCTAATCATTCACAATTCGAATATTGATTTTGAAAACTAGCGTTTGAATGTATGTATTTCTTCAATGAGGTTTACTTCATTTACCTCACAAGGCGCTAATAGCTACGCAATATTAGTCCCCTAAATGCTTTGGAACACAGCACTCAGCTTAAATCTCGTATCTGCTATTGAAAACCCGAAAGGCTCATTTATCTGTTATGAAATATAGAGTACCCTTTAATAGCATTAATCTAAAAGCTTTCCACCTAGCGCGTCAAAGTATAACGCGTTTTGGAAATATGCCCTGGATTCCAACAATGCTTCGTGTCGTAAATAAGACTCAAAATACCTAGTTTACCGAGCGCATCATTAATATCCTTAAAATTTGCATACGTGGGGGTCTTTGTTGAGTAGAACTTTCAGAAACACTCCTGGTTTACGGTATCCTGGGTAGATGGGGGGAGGAGGGGCTTCGAATAATTTCCTTCCTTTAAGAGCTGCCTCATCTATCTACTCCAGGGCTCGTGACTTGCTTTGTTGATGATGTCGTAGTGGCTGCTGTCTTTTCTTTTGTTGGTGGGTTGAAGCTGCAAAAGCATTTCATTTTTTAAAGTGCATGTGGAGATATGTGTACTAATTGATAATTCCACAAAAGCTTTCAAAGCTCGGCAGTAATAATAGATAAGATATTGAGATGGTTGTAGAAACATTGTTTCTGAATCAGTTTAGTAAACGACTTTGGTTGTTGGTTGAATATTTGTCGAAAATATTTAATTTTTAATAGTCGACGCTCAAAATAACGACCATCTCCGTCCCCCAGAAAAGGGTCTTTGTAACGAGTGGTCGCTGTAAGAGGTAGAAAATAGAGTATATTAGGCTGAAGTTGGGTTTTTCCCACCAGTAGTTGTATTGGGATAGTCTTTGTAACGAGTGGTCGTTATAACGAGCGTCGACTGTATGCTTTTATTAGTTTCACATGTGGGTTTGTTTGTGTGTATGTATGTATGTATGTATGTATGTGTGTAACTACGAAAAAATATATAAAATTCAGGTTATTTACAAATACAAAAATAATATATTTAATACTGTTATAAAAACTAAAGGCTAAACTATATTTTATGTTGATGTATTACAAGTGTTTCAGTTTGTATGTTACTCTGAATTAAAGATAAAATGCACGCTTACCATTTGCAAACCTAGTGCATTCCCTGGAACTGGCAATCATTTTTTCATGTGGCACCACTTTCGGTAAAGGCCATTATCACCTGATTTTTGCTGCCCAGTTTCCTAACTAGATGGAAGCACCTAAGCTCTATTCGGCTCGAATCTGTACTTGGAATTTAATTTCGCCAGGGGACACTACATGCCAAACGAGTACTGCTAAACGCGAAATTTTTTTTCACGAACTTTTACCGGTCCTTGGATCAAGGTATATTTAAAGAGCTGTTCTAACAATTAACTTTAAAAGCTTTTATTTTGAAGTTTTCCAATTTTCATCAAAAGCACTAGCTATTCATCATGACAAAATATATATAGAAATAAATAAATAAGTGTGTGTGTGTGTGTGTGTGTGTGTGTGTGTGTGTGTGTGGTTTTCTCAAAAATATTTCATCTTGAAACTGGAATTAACTCAGCATAATCTCAATGTCCTTATTTGTAATATGCTTGTAGTGTTTGCGTTTTGTTTTCATACATATATTGGAAGTGCGTGATAGTGTTTTACGTACTTCGAGAATTTTCCGGTGTATTTTGTTTCATTTCTGCGAAATTGTCACGCAAATAATTATCAAAATGTACCAAATGGTTTCTGCATTGTCACGACCTATGTTTATTTTTCCTGTTTCATTGTTGTTTAGCTTTCTGAAAAATCGTTGTTTTTAGAGGCGCATTCTTTTCGAAATATTGATAAGATATTGCTTTAGGTAGTCACTGTGATATCTACTTCATTTGTCATCGATATTACCAAAATGCTGTTCATATCTTTCAAAGTATCAAATCTATTCTGCGGATAAAATTTTATGGAATTAAAAAAGAAAAACATTGTGCACAAATAAGAACATTTGCGATTTGTATATACTGTTTGACCACAAATGCTGCGGAATTGGCAAACTTCCAAATAAGACAAGTCCATCTGCATTAGGGGAAAAATAAAAATATGATTCTCGTGTTTGTTCATTTTAGTATGATTCTGTCTTTTTCGAGGCTAATCCACATCCGCAAAAGCTCGAATCCCTAAAAACTAATACATGCGCCCGTTTCCAGCTGTAAACCAGATGTTAGACTTTCCATCTTATTCGTGGTCGTTCAGTAAGATGTATAAGAACATTTATGATTTGTATGAAAAACAAACATATACCATTCAAAAATGTTTCGAAAAAGTGTTGCATTGGCATTGTATGTTTGTTTGATTGTTTATTTTATTTTATTTTATTTGTTCATGCATTTATTTATTTTTACGCGAGGGCTTTAAAGTTTTGGTGCAGAATCTTATTGTGTGACCGAAGCCACGTAGATGCTTTTTAATTATTACCAAAAACAATTGGAAATAATAGTAATCAGATGGTTAGTTTTGTTACTAAATTTTACAAATTAGCTTCAAGCCTGAAATTAAGCAAGCATATAAATACTTCTTCTTTTACTTGTTGCCAATATGAATGGGTTCGGAAAACGCCTCCTAAATACTAATTAGTATTTAGGAGGCGTTGGTTCGGACCACAATTAAGAACCACAATTAAGGGGGGGAGGTAGTGGATTACGTGTCATAAATAGATCGAATAAGCCCAATAGACTCTGCTGTTACTCGAAAAGAGAACATCACTTGATTGCATTGCAAATAACTTATTTGCAATGCAATGATAAATATCTAATTTGCACATACAGACAGTTCTCATCTTACTTTTCTAACACGACATAATAGGAAAGACCCCAAACCTTTTCCGATTTTTGAAAAAAAATAAAATTTGTTGTTCCACGCTCAGTACTGTGTTTTACATGCGGAAAAAACCAAAAGATACTCCCATATTCGGTGCTTTTATTCAGAGTTCATTTATCCCATAATCAAACAATGCGGATATCGACTTCTGATAAAATACACAAGTGATAACGCAGAGTCAATGCAATTCCACTAATGATACCATTCCTGGTTTAGCTCCCCTCTAGTCTCCATCACGTGAGAGCACCATACTTTTATGGACATGTATGCGTGGCGGAGGCCATTGTTAATAATGCATTAGGGTTTCGACTGCATTACTAATGTAGGCCCTTGGCATCTGCCTTGCTCGGATACTTCTGAGTTCTGTTTTCGTTATTTGCTTGTGTGAAAATGAGGACACAGTTTGGGGCAATGTACGCTAAAGTTTGGGGATGCAGTGGGAGATTAAAATATGATTTTGACTAGGTGACCCGTGCGGAATTCCGCAAAAAAAAAAAAAAAAAAAAAAAAAAAAAACCTCTAAACTTAAAATTTAATACGACAATTTTTATTGGCTTCATTATCTGCCCGAAGTTGCAGCGCAGTGTCGAAATCTATAAAGAAAAGTCCAGCGTAAGTTGGTGTAGTCCCTGCCGGAGGTTGCAAGTTCCCGATCATATGGTACACTTGACCATGTAGTTTAAAACAATATGGACCTCTGCCAGGAATGTTAACTGAGTCCACTTTGGCTGAAGCGAATGCCAAAGCATTGTTGAATTGTCTAATATTGTCTAGGTAGTAGACACCTTCCTGTTAGTCTGCCTGTTGGTACCCTGTTCCTTGGCATTGTAAAATCTTGTACGTTTGCACAACATCGCCATCTACTGCCGTCGTTCTGACAACTTTTCAAAGAGATCAAAGACACGTTCACTTTTACAACTACTACACAAGTGATACCCTATATTAAAATCAAATACCCAAGGCTACTACTAAACTAAATACTAACGTTGCCGCAAAACTACCATAGTATTTTGAAACATTAAAAGTTACAATTAAGGTTTACCGAGCTAAGCCTTGGCTTGAAATGTCGCATTTAAAATTGATTTGAACAACAATGTAACGATTTTGACAGTTGAGCAAAAAATTTAACTTTTTCAAACTTCAATCGCTTATAAGTCGCTTAAACGTGGATTTTCGAGATTCTCGTTACGCGGCGCTAGCGGAGAAACGTTCGAAAGAACGCATTTTTTTTAATCTTTCGAATGAAATCAAAATGGAGACGATACGACAATTATTTCGCTAGATAGAGTCAATTTTGTGCCCAAACATTGAAGTTCGAATAAAAAACGAACCGGCACTTTTTAGAGGGTGGGTCTAATTTTCGTCAATAGCCCGCGGGATAAGCTTCAAAATCATAAATTTTCTTGCAATTCGATAAAGAAATGAGCGAGTTTCGACCGGGTATAGGATTCGGCTTAGAGAAATAATATATGGAGATAATGACAAGCAAAATTATTAATTTTATGTCCCAACAGTTAATTCCGGAAAAAAGCGCACGTAATTTGTTTGGGTCTTATTTGCAGTGTCATTACCGGGTGATAAATAGCTGACTGTCAACAAGTAGAAATGAAATAACGATTATGTTATAATGACCTAGCTGCATTACACAATCTATTTCGAAAATAAAAGTTGCGTTAAGTGATGCATGCTCAACAATCAGGTTTGAATAAAATTAAATAATATTTAAGATAGTTTTAAAAATCTGGTGTGAACGCCACACTACCCCATTTCACGTTTTAATTCCATAAATAGATGGCTTAAGTGTTAAAATAGTACCTTAGAGTGAACAAAATAACAATTCAAACATTTACCATCCCCCCCCCCCCCCCCCCCCCAAAGTTTGTCACGAATCAATGCAAAATAATGTTTTACAATGATGCATTTTCTAAATATCGCCGGTTTTAATATGATTCAGTGAATTTTTCGCAAACTATCGCCAATAGTGCCAAATTGAATCTAAATTCAAAAAAAAAAAAAAACATTTTTTCACCAAATATGTATGTCGCAAAGTTGGCGTCAAACACTTGGCGGCCAAGAGCTTGGCGATATATCGCCAAGTGGTCGTGATGTTCAATAGCCCAGTTATAAATAGCCATAAATATTCGGCTTTACGGGTTTTCTAGCAAAATCTTTACATGAATTTATAAATAACAACGGACTCTTGTGACAAATTTGTCAAAGAACTGATATATACTGTAGATTTTTATGAAGAAAACTACCCTGTGAGAGTTTCTGCATCCCAAAAGAATGTAAAACCCCCTCCTCATGAGAATTCTTGAACATTAAACGACCTCTGGGCCCAATTTGGCACAGATCCTATTTGTATTATAATCATACTGCACACACTCATACATCCATTTTTATTCATATGCCGTTGAATGTTTACGTTGAATGTTGGTCTATAAATAGTGCAGTTTTTTGACAAGTAGAAAGAAATCAAGAATTGCGAGTACGAGCCAATATTTTGAAAAGTGCCAATTTGAAGTTGGAGTTTTCTGATTAAAAAAATTTTTTGCAGAAAAAAATTAATATTGGATTCTAAGTCTAAATTGGGTCTAAATGCAAGAAAATAAAAGGGGGGAGGTCAAGGAAGTTATTTACCCCCTTCTTAGATTATTCACTTTTAAGCCGTTACAGATCTGATGAGTGTTACAGATCTGATGTTAATATGAGCTACGTATTTGAGTTTATGCTTTCAGTCTTCGTTAACATCTCTAAAAATGATATCATTCCCTTGCCCCTTTTAACATAGAATTAAGATAATTATATTGAAATATATATATTAGCTAAAAAATCAAATTTCATTATAAAAAAGCATTTCTTGGACATAAAAATGAGCGATAAGGTTTTTAGGTAAAATAAATTATGAGCTTACCAAATCCAAGCTAATAAAACATTTGTTTTGTTTTGATCCAATACACAACTTCAACTTTTTCAACACACAACTCTGCTAATTGCTCTTCTTTAATTAGTTGCAGGAAATTTAATTTCTTGATCAGAAATTCAAATTTAGCATGCTAGTTATTATCTAGTTATTTAGCGAAGTTATAAGAAATTGAAACACCAAAATAAACAAATAAATAAAATAATAATAATTAATTAACTTAATTTCTGCAGTGTCAATTTTTCTTACTTTACTAACTTCTATTGTTAGGTCATACAAACCACAAATGAAGCAATTGTACTAAAATTCATTGCTTTTCATTTTTTAAGAACAAAAATATTCAATATATGTGGCTAAAACATTTGATTTTTGTTTTTTATAATTCTGAAACGTGTGAGTTAGTTCTGTAACATATTCGCTGTTTTTCAATGTTACCGCTCTGACTGTTACCGATCTGACAAAATGACAAAGTTTTTTTTTTTCCGAGTCGATTGCACTAAACCAAAATCAAACACGTGGTTTTTTTCACTTGTAATAAAGGACTATACTTATATATAAAATAATTTTTAAAATAATAAAAACTGCGCATTTTAGAGCGTGTTACCGATCTGATGACTCAAATGACACACATTTTATAAAATCACTTTAAAAAATCTTTCCTACAATTTCAGATGCAGAAATGCAAATTTTTAGTTACGATTCAATAAACAAACCCACCAGGTGCTCAGTATCACGTGGTATAGGTGCAGGAAATGATTTTGGGAGCCAAAACATAGATCGGAAGTTATTGATACCACTCTAACGGCGGAACTTGGGACACGCTTATTTCGCATCGGCTAGAAAATCAGAAATCAATTAAAACAAAAATGAAGTAAAATATTAACAAAGGGGTAAAAATATAATCGTTTTTTGTGCAAGTGCGTTTTTTTTTGGGAAGTTAGAAAGTGCGCATGACCTGTTTGCATGCTAAGCTTTGCTACTGGGGACACGTTACCGATCTGATTTTTGATGTATAAAAACAATATTTTCTGAAGAAATTTTTTTTCTGCTGTTTTTAGATGAAATGAAAGCAGAATCTTATCTTCTTTCTGGGGAATTTTTTTTTTTTAACCAGTTATTGAAATACTGGTGAAAATTCACTTGGGACTCAAATTGGCACTTTTCTAAATATTAGCTCAGATCGGAAGTTATTGTTACCGCTCTGACGGAGGATCTAGTGACACGCTTTTTTCGCATCGACTAGAAAATCAGAAATAGATTAAAACAAAAATGAAGTAACATATTAACAAAGGGGTAAAAATAGAATCGTTTTTTGTGCAAGTGCGTTTTTTTTGGGAAGTTAGAAAGTGCGCATGACCTGTTTGCATGCTAAGCTTTGCTACTGGGGACACGTTACCGTTCTGATTTTTGATGTATAAAAACAATATTTTCTGAAGAAAATGTTTTTTCTGAAGTTATTAGATGAAATGAAAGCAATACCTTATCTTCTTTCTGGGGAAAATTATTGTTTTAACTAGGGATGCACCGATAAGCATATTGGCCGATTACCGATTACCGATTAATCGGCTATTGATAATCGGCCGATTAATCGGCCAAGCCGATTAATGATCAAAATGATTATTTTTAATGCTACCAATATCATCACCACTGTTTTTTTTTTCTTTTTCTTTCTTTTACGATTCCGATTTTAGAAATAGTTACTACTTTTTTTGAGAAAAAAAATTATTTTTTCCTTACTCTCACAAGATAATTTCAAAATTTTATTCAAGTTCAGTTAACCAATTTTTAAACCTTTGAGCCGATATTATTGTTAATAAAATTACGTTCACACATAACATATTTAACACGTTGTTAATTATGGTAACTAGACATGAAATTAAAAAAAGAAAAAATAGGAATTATTTATTACTTTGGTGTGAGAACTTTAATTTAGGAGATCTTTGAATTCAAATTTATTTTTCAATTATTAGAAGCCGCTAAATCAAGACATTCTTTGTGAGAATTAAAGGTTTTCAAAAAGCTTTATGATAAGATAAAAAGTATTGACACACAAAAAATATAGCAAAATTGTCTCTATGTGTGCAATTATTCAAAACTGAAAAAATTAATTAACTAAAAAATTTATAATAACTGTGAGGATTATTTTTTTTATATTACCTTCTTGGAATTTGTTTTATTTTTACTCATTACACTCTCTTGCTACGCGTTGTACGTTTGTTTGAAAAAAAAAGTTCTTGTTTATAAATTTTTCAGATTAGTTTCTTTTTCAAGGCACATAAAAAGTAATTTTATTTAGACCATAATTTGACTAATTATAAATAATATGAAATACTCATGTTTTTGTATTCCAATTTAAAAGTTCAAGAATTTAATTATTCCTAATAGTGTCATATGAATATCAGCCGTGTGGGCTATCTTTTAATATAGAATTCAGTTTTATGCACTGAATGAACTATTTGTTTTGTATTTACTCTGTACACTTTCATACTACATATTATAGTAAGGATTGCTGAAAATTATTTATTTACAGTTGATAATATTGCTTCTCAAAATTTCTTGGTAAAATTATACTTTAAAACATAATATTTAAAAATATTTTTTCCGCCGATTAATCGGCAACATTTTACCGATTATTAATAATCGGCAAAGTGGCCGATTATGGCCGATTAATCGGTACCGCCGATTAATCGGTGCATCCCTAGTTTTAACTAGTTATTGAAATACCAGTGAAAATTTACTTGGGATTCAAATTGGCACTTTTCTAAATATTAGCTCGTACCATGAATTACAATGTTTGTAGCTGTTGAACGAATGCTGTCTAGGTGTCCTTAAGCCCACTATATAGACCCTAGTTAAAATTGAAAGTAAAAATAAATAAGTTGAATCCAAAGTAGTCGATCATGACCTGTCCATATAGCGGCTCTAGATGTCCATATTACTTACTTTGTATAAAGGATAAATCTTTGTTCGAATCAAAGCTGTTTGCTGGCAGTATATTCCTGTCAGATATGTTTAAGTATCTTTTTAGTGTGTACTCCAAGATTGAAAATTACTCCTTGCGAAAATTATCAACTAGGATTACAGTCAAAGGAAAATATTTTTAAACGTAAAGAATATTTGCATTGAAAAATTTTCTGACCCTAGCAATGACTCAAAAATTCTAAATAGAATTTGAATTACAGTGCTCTGTAGTTAATAGAGAGTATTGTACAAGATACACGGAAAAAACTCGATTGCGTAGTGTGGGGGAACTTTGCTCTCCTAAATATATATGTTCCATTCACTTTAGTTCCATTAATGTACCTTGTTTCCAGTCGATTGCTGCCTTGATAACCTTACTTTAGGGCACTTTACTTAACTTTCTTTTTAGTTGATCTATTGTTTTCTTGGATACATTTTAACTCATCTTTTTTTATTAACTTTTATCATTTATTTTAATGGAAAACTATTAGTATTTCTTAAAAACCATACGAATTTAGTTTACTTTAGAATGAGTTTTTACCCCCTTTTTGATAGCTACTATTTTAAAATAAAAGTTTCCTACAATGGTAAATCTTAAAGTTCTCCTTGGAGGGGGGGGGGAGGATCTCGCAACTATATAGAACCCAGGCAAAATGCCCTAATTTTAGCTAACAATAAGATATTGTCTGTGTATTATGATAGACTTGTTTATTAATAATCGTTTTGACTTTTTGTTTGTTGGCTTTAATTAAGCCTTAAATTGTACTTACGTACTAACTCCACCGCAGCTACAGATTTGGCAGTTAAAACAGACTTGGCTGGTTTTTTTTTTTTTTTTTTGGTGGTTTTAGATAACCGCTTGCGTGGACAAACAAGAACCATTAAAACATCTTCCAAATAAACCGTAAAATCGGTTTTAACCGCCAAAGCTGAAGCTGTGATGGAGTACACATTAAATTTTAAATTCAAACAATGTTCGTTTTAGCAAAGTTTTATACACAGATTATAAGAGCTTTGGTTTGCTTAGTTTGGTGATTTTTAAAACGCATCAGGTGTTAAACATTATCATAATTTCCTTTGTAGCATCTACCAAGCCCAGGTAAAACAAAAAAATATGAGAAGAAATCGATAGCTGCTATTCTTGGCAATTTCTTCAGTTTTCTCAAACTTTTTTGACCTCCATAAAATAAATTTAGGGCAAACCAAACCAGCAGCAATGTGAAGACTACGACGTCTAAAATCAGAAAAAAAATGGAGCAAACATGGCGGCGACTAAAACGTTCCATTTCTGTCTTCGCCAAGACAGAAAGTAAACAATTCGCCTAGCAAAGTAACATAATTGTAACGGAATAGTACCAAATTTAAATTTATTTTTCGTGAAGCTTTTTACATTTTAGTAGATTATTTGGATAACTTCATTTTTCGTTTCATTGGAACTATTCACATAATGAATAGATCCATGTTCTTTCCGTTTCAAAATAAAACATGTAATTTCAGATTTTAAACGTTATTTGATACTTCCGAATTAACTCCAGCGCAGCTAAAGATTTGACGATTAAAACAGATTTGGCAGATTATTTAGCGGAAATTTTTCGGCTGTTGTTGTTCACACGCACTGCCAGATATTTGAAACCGCCAAAAAATAAAACTGCCAAGTTGGTTTTAGCCGCCAAATCTGTAGGTGGAGCTAATACCGGAGGCTGTGCAGTACCCATTATTTTGGGCAAAATTTGGCGAGCAGTTGGCAAAAATAATTTAAACACTCAATGTGTTTCATGTTATGATAATTTCTCCGTGAAAATGTTCAAAACATGAAACAGGTTTGCAACTTCGATGAGATTTATCAACTACGTATTACCTAGCAAGTCAGCGTAGTATTTTAAATTTTTATTAGAAGAAAATCTCACGTTATACAGTTGGACCTTTGTTTTCTGTGAGAAAGCTTCAAACTAGCGATAAAAAGTTTTACAACTTATGAAATCTCAACCAAAAATCCCCACACTAAGTTCACGCTTCATTCTTAAACGCTGAAGACAAAAAACTGTAGTAGCTGTTTTATCAGTAAGTATACGTAAAACATCATTACATACTGCAATGAGCAACTTTGAAACTATGCCTAGAAGCTCAAGCACAGTAATGCTACAACTGTAACGGAAATTCCAGCCGCCATCCATGGCAAAATCCCCTCAAACATATTCGAACAGTTTTTTATTTTCTGTAACCGTCTCTTATGGATGATTCTCAGGACTTGCCTTCTAATCTCAGGATGTGATACAACTGTAACAGTTCCATCTGGACTCTCTGCTGGATGATTTTCTTTTATATCCCTCATTTGTTTAACTTTCTTTTTGCTGGGAACTTTTTTGATTGGCTTTTCTATCTGCCTTCTCCTTTTCTCTTTCTTCTCCCTTTTCCTCATCTGGTATGTGAAATTAGTTCTTCGTGAAATCAACAAGAATAGCTTTGGGTTTCAAAATATGAAAGAAAATAGCAGCGGCTTAACAATCTGAATTTGTTGCTGAGTTATTTTTAAGTAATATCTAAGGCGTAACTTAAGCAAAAAAATTGCTTTTCTTTTTCTCCGTTTCACACTACCTTTCAAATGAACCTGGTTAGAGCCGCTATATAGGGGTCTTAAACCTGGTTTCCATTTGGCGCTATTTAACGCGATATCTGTTCAATCACTTTAAATTTGTCGATATTTAAAGATAGGGTCAATTTTCAAATTATCGTAATATTGCTGCAAAAACAGTTAAGGAGTGAAATTGGAAATCATTGTAAAAGCCTTGTTCAGATTAATTACAAACATTTTATTTGATAGCAAAGAGAAATTGGCACCAGTTAAAAAGTTTAAATCACTGAAAATTTTCGGACGTTTTGGTAACAATTAAATAGCGTGAAAGCAACCTTTTAATAGATTTATCTTTCACATTGTTAATGAGGCCGGAAAAAATAAAAAATCTCTCTCCCTCCTCTCTGAAGCTATTAGTGCTGAAATTTAATTGGAGCTTTTTTTTATATCGGTTTAGTGTTGCTCCAAATTTCATTCCAATCGCAGCAACGTTTCTTGAGATATAGCTGTTGCAATCTCTATCTCTTCTCTATCTCTATACTAATAATAAAGCTGAAGGTGGTTCTGTCTGTCCTTCTTTCTTTCTGTCTGTCTGTCTGTTACGCGCGTAGCGCCAAAACCGTTCGGTCGATTTTCATGCCACTTGGCACAAAATTAGTTTGTAGTATGTAGTTTTGCACCTCGAAGCGATTTTTCGAACATTCCATTTCGTTCTTTTTCTATTCGAATTCTTAGCAGAAATTCGATAAAATAGGGAAGAAATATTCCATACACATTTTCAAGTCTTATGTCATTCGAAAGCTTGAAATTTTCTGCACAAAATGACGTTTTTTCGAAGTTTCTACGATCATCAGGAGAGCTGTAACAATTGTTTTTAGAATCCTGAAATTCAAGGCTTACCTTCAGTAAAGCAAGCCAAACGATTCTAAAATGGCTTTGCTCGCGAATAAAATTTGTTTGAAAATAGAGATGAAATGAATTATTTTATCAACGGAAATCAACTTTTCATGTTGTTACCATGGTTACGTTTTTATTTCGTTCTTTTTCCCTTAATAATTTTAAAAATGTATTTGTTTTTGTAACAATCCAAATGGCTTGAGTGAACGAATTTAGCTTTTAATTTATCGTTTGCTGGTTGATCTTTGTCGATGTTTATTGTTTTTATTATCATTGTGAAGAATAATGCACGAAATTTCTATGACTAATACTTAAAATTTTTAGGATAAGTTGAGTTTAAAAGAAAAAATTGCTCCAAATATACTTTTGCAATGTGATTATTTATTATTGGACTGTAATTTGCAGCAATAATTGCATTTAATAAATAATGAAAGACAATATTAAAAATTAATTTTTTGGCGACTTTTTTACAATTTGGCATTCAATTCTATTTCAGTATATTTACTTCCATCTTATTGCGATATTGCAACGTTCTTTATAAAGTATGTCATTTCGGAAAATGTATTATTTTGTTTTTGAAGTTAGGAAAGAAAACTTTCTTCTTCTTTTAAACTTTGGTAAGATTTCTGTTGGTTTCTGTGAGCAACAAAATTTTTCTTATTTTTTCTTTTGGCTTATTTTTGTGCACCTATCTTTGGGGTTGCATTCGAATGTCCCCAAGGGGGTGATTTACCCCTTTTATGGGGTAATCAGGGCTTTCAATGCAGACCAAAGTGATATGAATTGGCGCGACCACTTGGCGATATCTCGCCAAGCTTTTGGTCACCAAGTGTTTGACGCCAATTTGGCGACATATCGCCAAGTTGGCAATAAATTTAGCGAAAAAAAATTGTTTTTTGGGTTCAATTTGGCGCTATTGGCGATATTTTGCGAAAAATCTACTGAATGATGTTAAACTCGGCGATATTTAGGAGATTAATCATTGTAAAACATTTTTTTGCATTGTTTCGTGGCAAACTAGGGACGCAAATGTTTGAATTGCTATCTTACTCACTTCAAGCACTATTTTAGCACTTAAGGCATCTACTAAGAAATTTACACGTAAAAGGAAGTAGTGTAGGGTCCATACCAAATTTTTATATCATACTTTGAAGGAATTATAGTTTAATTATAACTAAAATAGAGTATTTTTCCTGCTATATCATTTTTTTACAAATGAACTTTTAATTTTATACCACGGGCAAAGCCGTGCGGGTACCGCTAGTAATAAAATAAACACGTTTGATTGGACGACCCGCCTTAAAGCTATTAGTGCAAAAATTGAATAAGCTCTTGTATCCTCTAACATCTACTTGAGGACCAATTTTTGTTTAATTCCGTTCATTACTTCTCGAGATATAGGACTCACATTAAATGGGAAAACGTTCGAATACTTAACCTTCCTTTGAGATATTGACTCCTAAATTGAATCTGCACCTGTACCAGATAGGATTTACCTTTGAACCAATTTTCGTTTGATTTCGTCCGTTATTGAGCAATTACCCCAAGAGCAGAAAACGCGTGTGATTGCTCCACCCCCTTGGAGAAATTCGCTAACCAAAGTCAGGTGCACCAGTTCTCATGAGGGAACATATAAGTAAAAAAAAATCGAGTTAATGCAGTAATTTTTGCTCTAGCGTGGTCGCAAAAACTGGTCACACATACCTCAAAACGTTCAAATCGGTCGAAATACGAAAGTTTCACGAATCCAATACTTTCTTCTATATGTTAGATATAGAAGAAAGTTGTTGTTGTTTCTAATCTCCTATCTGGTTCGACGTAGTCAGACCAGATCAACGAATCCGTTGACATTGATGAAATCCAGTACCAAAAGGGGAGTGGCACGGATATCCTCCCAGTTCAAACCCAAACAGTCCATGATATGTTGAGGTGAAGCCTGGTCATGGTGGCACTTAGGACAGAGAGGATATGTTTTACTGCCTTCAGAAAATTTAAGACCTTTTATGTGACCACTGGCAAGTCGGGACAGGCAAGTGTTGGACTGTCTATCGCATGGCAGAGATAGAGTCCCGGTTTTTTTCCTTTGTACCAGTGATGGGAGGAGGGAATTAACCACTTCTCCTTATTTTGTGCCTTTTTCCTTGAAAACAAATCAAAAGATGTAAGATCTGAAGTAGAGGGGATGGGATTGTTTAATCCCTCCTTGGCTAGAGTAAGAAAAGTAGAAGAAAGAAAAAACTATTACAAACTATGATTATAATACCCTTTATAATGATGGGGAAAAAAACATGAAGATATTTTCATTCAAAAGTAGAATAAATCAATAATTTCAGAAGTGTTGTTTTCTCACTGAGAAAAATAATAAAAATTAACACCTATCGTCATAGACGAAACTTTATTTACATCATACTAATGCAGACATTAAAAAAAACTCCTTCGACAGTGAATAGAAATAAAATAGATACAGGTTCATCGTAATTCGAACAGTGAAAGTGATCTTGAAAGAAGAATTCCACACCCAGTTCTGTCGCGCTTGTTGACGTTACTATGGAAATCCTTGCCATTTTTGTAAAACAAAAGAATCAATGTGATACCGATGCTTGACGGGAAATAAAACTTAATTTAGGATCAGTGACCGATAGGTTGACACAAATATCTTGATTTGTAAAATGGGAGCTTCCAAACAAGTAGAACTTAGTCATTTTATAATCTAAAGGCAGCGAAATTTTTTGTCAGGCGATAAATGTAACATTTTATTAACGGAATACAGCAGAACCCGCTTAATGGAATAGCCATTTTGTCGCGAAAAAATATTCTAATAGGGTAGATATTCCATTATCCGGGATCAAAATAGTACA
The DNA here is from genome assembly GCA_038373865.1 of Uloborus plumipes. NCBI lineage: Eukaryota > Metazoa > Arthropoda > Arachnida > Araneae > Uloboridae > Uloborus > Uloborus plumipes. The sequence continues at coordinate 102,579 of JAXGGA010001802.1, forward strand.
TTTCAACGTTCTGGTACTGTGAGAATGTTAAGCGGAATGTTCCGGAGCGGAATTAAACGAAATTAAGCGGAAATTAAGCGAAAATTAAGCGAAATTAAGCGGAATGTTCCTTTAACCGATATTCCAATAAGCGGGTTCGAATGTATTTTAAAAAACAGTCTGTTAGAATTAAGGGGGAGAAAAGAAAATGATGATTGTTTTTAGCGAGCACAAATTCAGTGCTCACGGTTGTCGCCATTCAGGGGGAGGAGGAGTTCAGAAAAAGCTATTGACTCTCTAATTTTGAATAATTAACGTATTTACGTTTATGTGTGCGTGGTTTTGTTGTTATTTGATAGAACGTGTATTTAATTGTACCCCCTGGAAAAATTTGGATTGCTGAGCCTGGATACGCAACGGTTTTTGAATCACGTAATTCAAAAATGCAGCTGAAGTTCAAACCTGGCTCCAGTCGGTGGATTTTCAAGCTACAGAAAATCTGCAGCGGCAAAGGCATATGATTCTGCAACATGCAGATCGCAGATTGAAAAGGTTCGAACAATGATATTTAATGATAATCTCTGACATGACTGGTCAAATAAAATGTTCAACAAGATCAAATAGATGCATCAATTAAGTTAAAGGGTCAGGTACCTTTGTATAGGATCCTTAAACCTTTTTTTTTTAATTCACTGGAACGTGTTGAAGGGTCGAAGTGGGGAGATATTATAAAGAAAAGGGTTCAAAATTGATTTAGAAAGACAAAATATTGCGAAAAATTGCGAGGCTCAAAAAAAAAATCTTTAAGATACTATATTTCAAAAACTATTGGGTCTAAAAAGATGGTTTTGGATTCATATTGTAGCAAATTTTGTCTGCTTTAAAACTGCTAATGTAAATGCCAATATTATTCAAAAACCAGTCGCTAAGGGATAAATCGCCAAAAACTAAAATAAAGGGCACAATTTCGCGTTTTTTTCGATTTTTGACAAGGTTGCGTTCTGCGCTTGAGGTTACAAACTTGGATTTTTATTCCATATACATCCTAAACAACTTAGCAAAAAATTAGAACTACCTGATTTGACGCACACTACACCCCCTTTTTGGCGACAAGGCTACTGGGCTATCTTTGTTAGCAAATATAATAATGTCTGTTTTTACCCCCAGAGACCAGGGGGTAAATGAAAACACCCCATTTATTTCCACCATGAGATTACTGTCCTGTGACAGTCAAATGAATCATGCAAATTGGGCAGTTTCAATTAAACATCGTTAAAATGTTTGGCTACGATCTTTTTGTATAAAAATGGATGTATGTTTGTTTGTATGTTTGTTCCTTATACAAATCCAGTTTTCGTCGGATTTTCATCAAACTTGGAACAGAAGTTCCTTGATGCACTAGAATTCACATAGATGGGGTTTTGAAATTTTAAAAAGCTCCAAAAGCTCAAAATTCAATTTTTTTGTCTCAAAATGGTCATTTTTTTCCAGTTTTGAATACATAGAGTAATAGAGATAAACCTTTAAGCATACAAATTTATAAAATTTAACACATTTACATATGAGTACTTTCTAACAAAGATTACGATTAACAATGAATAATCAATTTAAGGCTCACCTATTTCATTTTAACATGAAATAAGTTAAAAACAATTATAATGAGCTATGTTGTATTAATAAGCACACGGACAACGCCGGGTAATAAGCAAGTAAGCTATAAAACAAGGATTCACTGTTGTTGTTTTGTAATCATGTTCTGAAGGCGCAAGCCAAATATTAGTTAAAATAAATTTTAGCTTTAACTTATGCCTCAGTCTTTCTTTAACTACTTTTAAATTAACATTTTACATGTCCTTAAAAGCCTGAAGTGTAAGACATCAATATTTAAATGCAGGAACGCTAAAAAGAGGAGCTGAGCTAAAAGTATGAAAATTATTAATAAATTAAATCTCTGTATGGATATCTCCCTTTAACCAATCTTAATCCAACAATTAATTTTAATGAAAGGCTAATGAATAAAAATTACTTCTATAAAATATTAAATTGTTTGGATAATCCACCTACCGGATAATCAACTCATGGATTTTATTGCACTTTCTGATTTCCATGCTAAATCTACAGAATAGGAGCTTGACACAGCTCCGACATAATCGTTGAACATCAAGACACATCGCCGCCTCACGACAAGTTCCAAAAAAAAAAAGCTTCAAAACAACCAAAAGATCCATCCCTCAAAACTCATGCGTAGTAGAAGAGGAAGAAGAGGAGGAGGGAGATATACTTCATACCCTCTTCTAAGCTATAAATTTGATCCCAGTGTTGTTTCCCGCTTCCTCTCTACTTCGATATTAAGAGACCCGTAATCCGCGAGAGTACAACTCAATAGATGCTTGCCGGGGATTTTATCGATCCCTGAATAGCTTTTGACTGAGAAAGGGCTCACTTAAGCCCCTAAAGAAAGCGCTACTTTTGAGACCCTGAGTAAAGCAGGAATGCCCTGGATCCGTTTTGCTTCTGGAAGTACTGTTTAATATTTTTATTTGAAACTATCCCTTTGCAGATGGAGGTGTCTTAATCTTAAGTCGGTAAAGAAAGGGCGCGTCTTTCTACACTATAAAAAACGAATGCCTTACATTATAATACAGCTAATTTTATAGTAATGTAAAAACAGTAACTGTAAAAAGTGCTAATTTTGCAGTAAAGAGCTGAAAAATTGCTACTTTAGTACTACTAAACAATAAAATTGCTACCTTTACTGTAATTAACAGTAAAATTGCTAATTTTACAGTTTATTACCGTGCGTTTTACAGTTTTAAACTGGAACCTCTGCTGCGAGTATTATACTGTTGTTTTTACAGTATAATACCGCTTAATTTTACGACAATAAACTGTAAAATTTCTAACTTTACAGTAAGAAACTAAAACTGCCAGTTTTAGTTTATTATCGTGCATTTTACAGTTGTTGAATTGGAACCTTAGCTGCCAGTATTATACTGTAAAAACAATGGTTAATTTTTTGCAGTGTAACTATTCTTATGATATTTATGAAAACTAAACTACTTGTATCGTATAGGAATTTAAAAACCTTACCCAAGGTACTAAACATGTTCAACTGCATTGAATTGCATAAGGTACTGTTTTGCTGTCACTAAAATTGGTTTAAGGTTAAAAAAGTTAAAACCAAATTTTGCCAGAAAAGAGTTTACTTAAACGAACAAGCAAAATTGATTTCGACTAGTTCATCTTTTAAGACCCTTTGTTTAGGAATGTCCTGCTGGATCCGTTTCGCTTCTAGAAGTAATAATTGATATTTTTATTTGAAACTATCACTTTTCAGATGGAGGTGTCTTAATCGTAAGATGGTAAGAAAGGATGTGTTTTTCTCTAGCTACTATTATAAAATTTCTAAAAGGTAAAATATTTATATCGTTTTTAAAAATTTAAAACCATTACCCAAGCTACTAAAATTGTTGATATGCATTGGATTACATGAGGTGCTATTTCACTGTCGCTAAAATTGGAGAAAGGTTCAAACCAAATTTTGCTGGAAAAGAGTGTACTTAAGCAAGCAGGCTAAGTGATTTCAATAAGTTCATCGTTTAGTACCTTAAATGGTTCAGGAATGTCTCCCTGGATTCATTTCGCTACTAGGATCAGTATTTCGTATTTTTGTTTCGAAATTTCACTTTGCGGATGGCGGCGTCTTTATTGTAAGATAATAAAGGACGCGCTTTATAAATATTGTAATTTTAATTTTAAAATATCACCTTTCGGATGGCGGCGTCTTTATTGCAAGACTCTAAAGGACGCGTCTTTATAAATATCATTATAAACTTTCCTAAACGGTAAATTATTTATGTAAGAAACGTAAAGACCTTACCCTAGCTGCTAAAATCGATTAAATGCTTCCGTTGCATACAAACACATTTTGTGCAACAAAGCATAAAGAGGCATAAAAAAACATAAGGACAAGCTTTTGAGATTGGCGTGAAACAATGTATAAGAATCAGTAACTAGAACAATCTTACCAGACGAAAATATTGCTATAATCTTGTAACAGTAAAGTAGGTCAAATGTAAAAATTAGGCAGAAGAAAAATGAGTGTGTTCAGGACTTTTTGTCTCCAATTGTAGATCTTGTATGCTCAATCCAATTTCACGAGTATGACATCTTTTCGCACATATTTTTGCACTTAGTTCCCAAAAATTTAAACTTCATTTATGTTCTCAATAAATTAGCTAAGAAAATTGTTGTACTGTCTGTCCGTGAAAGCCGCGCCTGGCACTCGCGAACAGTTAACTACCTAAAAAAGGGTAAATGGGTTGTGGGTGATAACTTTCAGGAGTTTTCAATTTAAAACTTGCATTTGCTATATCCTTTTGGCATATTCAACTAGACTATGTATTTGAAATTAGCATCATTCCACGTTGTTTAATACCCTATTTTGGTAAGATCATAGAAGACCTGAAGCATCCGTAGATGCGCGGAACTTTTTACCTAAGAAGATCAGACAGTATTTCTTCATTTGTTTACCTTCTCTTTAAAATAGTGCGATAATATCATAACAAAAGATTCAGTCAAATACAAAAATTAGCGAAAAGAAAAATGAGCTCGTTCATTACTTTTTGCTAAAATTGTAGTTCTTATAAGGACGAAATATCTTAACTTTTTACATTCTCAATAAGTTAGTTAAAATAAATTATTGCATACAGTCATTTGTTTACCTTCTGTTTAAAATAGTACGATAATTTCGTAACAAAATATTAAGTCAAATGCAAACATTAAGCAAAACAAAATGAGCGTGTTCGGTACTTATGCCATGAATGTAGTTCGTATATTGACAACCGGTATTTATTTTTGATTTTCTGAATAAGCTGAATAAAATACATTGTCATATACAGTCATTTACTTATCTTCAATTTAATATATTACGATAATTTCATAACAAAAAAAAGTGAAATAAAAAAATTAGGCGAAAGGGAAATGAATGTTTTCAGGATTTTTTATCACCACTGTAGTTCAGACAATAACAGCCAGTCTTTACCTTTGATGTTCTCAATAATGTAACTAAAATAAATTGCACGTATGCAGTCATTTGTTTACCTTCAGTTTGGCAATAAATCCCTCAATATCCAAACTACTTATACGCTCCTGTCTTGGCGAATTACTGCATTCCCTTTGCGCCAATTTCTCAGTGACAGTTTTGATTATTGGAAATCATTTTTCAAATGAACTAACGCACTTAAGTGAGTTAAATCTTTAGTGTCATTCTGGTATTCGCCAGAAGATAATTGTCAGTGAACTATCTTCAAGAAGCTTTCCTTGCTTTTGGATCTCTGTAAAGAACAGTGCAGCATTATCGCGGTGAACATTTTCTTCCTGGAACTGAGGAAAAATCGATATTCCACTCACATAGTGAGTAAAGTATTTATACTCCCACGTGCTGCAGCTTTAAGAATTGAAGTACTGTGCTACTTCGTTAAAAGTAAAAAGGAGATTTTGCGGTTTCACATTTTGTGTTTGGCTGCTGAGGTCATCATTATTTAATAAAGGAATCTGACGTAGAATAGAACGAATGATCTTTTGTGTTGTTTCATACTTTATCTGTATCCATCTACCTCTATATTTCTCTATCACTCTTTATTTTTCGATTTATATCTTCTATTTGTTTCAAGAACATACTTTCTGCGTCTATCAGTTTAACTATATTTATCAATCTCTGTATCTGCCGGCTACCTTGTTTATTGGTTAGAGAAGCCTGACCAGAATGGGTAGGTCCTGGGCTCGAATCCCGGCTTGAGCATAGATGTACTTTCTCCTGTCCATGTCTTTTCCTCGTGTGAATGGGTTGTTGTGATGTGAATGGTTGCCTACACTATAAACGGTTCCCTCTGGCATATGTGGACACGGTGGAAGTCGGACTTCACACCAAATTAAGGTACAGTTGGAAAAGTGAATCAGGGTACCCCAAATTGCCAGCCTATCTGGCACAAGACAACTACAACAACTTATCTTTGTCTATCTCTTTCTAAAACTGAAAATCTCAGACTGTTTCAACGTTGTTATACTGCTAGATACACATAACTGACAACAATATTCATTCAAATCTAACTGGAACTGAAATATTAGAAAAAACTTCATTGTTAAAGGCATTTTTTTCATTTTATTTCATTTGGCACCGAAGGAGCGGGAGGGATTGATGAGAATGGATGCAGAGTCCCTGTTCTCCAGTACGCATTTGGTTTCAGTTGGTTTTGACTTTCACTTCACATCACACTCTAGGGCCCTCGTACCTACCACAACTCGTAGTTTGACCGGAATGGGACCAATCTGTTCTTTTTCAACCAGACCAAGGGACGAGCAAACCCAGAGGTATCGTTTCACTTGGAGGACTTTGTGACCAAGAACATTTTTAACGTTTTCCAGCCACCAATAAAGAAGACGGTAGATCTTTGATCTGCTGGGAACGAACCCGGGACCCTCCGGTTATGAGTCCGACGCCTTACCGATCGGGCTACCACGGCCTCTAAAGGCAATTAACTACAAGGGAAACCTGCATCTGTACACCGCGAATTCTACTTTTCACGGAATTACCGTTTCCCCACGAAGGGCAAACGGTACTCTCCATTCCATAGCAATGGGCCAACACATGTGGTCCATTGTGATTTAAACTTCAACATGACTTTTAGTGGAACTTAAAAGGTCATTTAGCACATTTGAATTAAAGAATATAATGATTTTTCTTCAGAAGGTTGGAGTGAACTTAAATAATCTCAGTTGACTTCCTTTACATTTTTTGCACGGGAATCGCCGTGCGGGTACTGCTAGTTACTATAAAGATGACGAGCTACAAGTCTTCAAGGGGGGCTTTAAGGAGGATGGTGCAGTCAATCCCTCTTTCTTTGCTACTGGAACTGCTAATCCCAAGAAATATTGTTGCCATTTAAAGGGCTGATTTTTAGCTCTTTTTCGCTTATTTAAATCAACAATGTGAATAATAAATCAAATTGAAGTGTCACTTTCACGAGATTTGATTGTTGGAAAAATCGAAAACAAATGAAATGTTTTAAATTACTTAAGCAAGACTTTTGCAATGATTTTCAATTTCGCTCTTTTACTCTGTTTTGCAGGAGTATTTCAATCATTTCGAAAATTGGAGCTGTCGTCAATTATTTGCACGAGGGTTTTTTTTTTTTTGTGGTAACCCTGCTGTTTTATGGTAAACCTATGCAAATAGATATTTTACCACTATTTAGTTCATGTATTCAAAAGAGACATTCCATGGCGCAGGCATTAGTGCCGAAATTTTAAAGCCAATGAATTTAAGATGGCCTATTTCCAATCATCGAAATCTACCCTTTTTAACGAATATCAGAATTTCGCAATAGCTAATACATGAGCGGTGTCAGTTAGATCTAAGAATTCATAGCAGAAAGTTTCGTGAAGGCCGCAACATACTTTTTTTTAGTCACCACGTTTTTATCAACTGAAAAAAGCAATTAAATAATGAAACAAAAAAAAAAACAAATATAAGGTATATGAACTTACATAGTAGCCATTTAATTTAGTTTTGAAATCGCTATTAACACATCATCAAAAATTATTATCAGTTTAAATAAAGGCTACTATAATTAGTTAATCGCACTAACAATAATCGATAAAACATGTGGGGTTGTGGAAACTGGCAGTTTGATGGCAAATATAATGCTAACATATTAATTCACTTATTTTATTTTATTTTTTATTATCTATTCATGACCTGGCAAGAGGCGACCGCTGATCTTGATCTTTATTAAACGCGAATTAGCAATGTTTTTAATTCGCATAGTGATTAAAACTAAACTTCTCGATTGCAAGTGATGAAATTATAGTTTGTTTTCATAATTTATACAGAACAAAGAAAGAAAAATCTCATGCAACATTTTTTATTGTTTATTTTCATCTTTTGTTTCTCAAATTTTCTTTTGTAATTGCATTAATCATATAGAAACATTTAGCATTTATTCTGCCGAAGCAGCCTGAGCATTTATTCTGCCAAAGCAAGAAAATCTAGAACGAAATTTAATTCAATATGTTTATTAACATCAACAGACGAAACATCTTTCTTTTTCGTAAACAAAAGTTAAAAGAAATTTTAACGACTGTTTCTTTTTTTTTTTTTTTTTGGAAAAAAAAAGAAAGAATAAAACTACATGCCTTCCATGTATAAACAAGTAGTTTTTCTTTTTGATCCTATTATTATTATTTAAAAGCTGTGAGGAAATATTTAACAAGTAAGAATATAAAAAACAAATCTTGAAATTTGAGACATGTTATATTTTCAGGATTTACTTCTCTTGCTGAAATTTCAATTTGATTGTATTTAGTTAATGAAAAGTGTATTAAATATTGCTTAATTTAATGCCGAAAATTGATGGAACAAATACACATTAAAATTCTTCTCGTTATCAGATGTAAATTTTGAATTTTCAATCGCTAAAAAAACTTATGCAAGATTTCTTTAATGTTTTTTTTTAAGTTTTAACTATGTATACAAAGCGACATATGTTACTATATTAAGATTTATAGAAACTTTACCATTGTAATTTTTATTCGTCAGTTTTTCAAAAAGAAGCACATTTTGCATCCTTTTAGTTCGATGCTCCTGACAATAACTAATATCTTGTATGTGTGACGATAATCCTAAACAAAGACAAAAAGAACGAACTCCTGCAATTTAAGTACAATGAATAAGAATACCCAACGCTTTTCTGAAAGTAATAACTACATCTTATGAATGTGCTTAGAGCATTTACTTTTCTTTGTTTCACCACATCATATTCTACTTTTATTATAGCACCTACAATCTCGTTTATTGAAAGGAAAATATTTGCAATTTACGCTCTTTGTGCGTAATAATCACTTCGTTTGGAAATAGGTTCATTCATTAAGCTTTATTGTATGCCTTTTTCTATATTTTTTTATTCTAAAGGTAAAATAATAAAAAATGATAATTTCCACTACACGTACGCACGCACGTGTGTGTGTGTGTGTGTGTGAGAGAGAGAGAGAGAGAGTAGCGCGCAAAATCTATGGATGTTCGTTGTTATAGGTTTGAATTTCTGAAATACATAAGAGCTCTGAAGACTCGTCAGGTTAAAAAAAAAAAAAAAGTATTCTTCTTTTGGGTCGAGGAAAGGTAGGAGGGGGAGATTTCAGTACTTAGTTCTACCCTTATTAAACAATTTTTAAACTTAATCGCTCAAAAACATCTTTTGATGCACTAAGCTTAGATGTACCAAGTGAATAAACAAAATCATGAAAAAAAAAAAACACTTTCGAAAGAAAAAGCATTGATGGGAATTAATTTTCGCATTTTTAAATTTAAGCATTAAACGCTTTTCAGCTCCAGCTTTTTGGAAGCATTGAACCCAAAATCTATTTTTTCCGTTACCAAAAGCAAAAATTTTCTTTTCACCGCTTCACCGAAAATCTAGGACACCGGCGAAAAAATCGAACAAAAGCAACAACGATAGCTTTTTAAGAAAATGCTTGTAAAAGCGGCTGCATTCAGTTACTGGGTTTCCCGAAAACTGAATTACGTGGAATTAATTGCAATTTCCATGCTAACATATCCAGCAAAAATTAAGCGACAGTGAAACAGTAGACAATAACAATGTTTGGGGAAAAGCCCACATTAAGTAGAATTTCGTGACCCGACTCTCGCGCCATCTAGCGGTCGCTGGCAAACAGATCGAAGAATCCTCTCGGAAACATCAAAGCGTGGGCGAAGGCCCGTAATTGCGTGGCCGCCGAGCATAGTTGAGGGATTTTTTTCTCACGTGGTTTTTCCTTAGATATTCTCTTTAAGTGTTAGATTGATGGCTGGGCCATGAGATTGCGTTTAACAATACACTGTAAGTACTTTACTCGCAAGCTTTGTTTTTGAAATAATAATTGGTTTTAGCACTGGCTGAAAAAGCACTGTTTGGAAAAGAAAGACCATGTTTTTCTTTTTCTGTTTTTGAGTTTTAGTGCACTAACCTTAAAGCTTTCTGTTTGCGCTTCATATGCTTCCTCGGTTTCAATTCATATTTTTCCTTAGATATTCTCTTTAAGTGTTAGATTGATGGCGGGGCCATGAGATTGCGCTTAACAATACACTGTAGGTACTTTACTCGCAAGCTTTGTTTTTGAAATAATAATTGGTTTTAGCACTGTCTGAAAAAGCACCGTTTGGAAAAGAAAGACCATGTTTTTCTTTTTCTTTTTTTGAGTTTTAGTGCACTAACCTTAAAACTTTCTGTTTATTCTTTATATGCCGCCATATAAGACCGAAAACTAATTCCGATGCAATTTGGTAGGCATAGCTTCTGACTAATTCATGCACGAATCTTGCCTGCATAACTTTTCCTGATAAATTTAAGATGAATATTTTTGCACTGAATAGTCAGTAAGAATTTAACAAGAAACTTCTAAATGAACTTTACATTTTTCTGCAAAGATGTGTACATTAATGTTCTTGTTAAGTTTTCAATTCAGTTCCAACACTACATTCTTGACGATGATAACCATCCAAGGCGTTACATGTCATGGACATCTTCTCCTCCCTCTTTTAGATTGGGGAATTCATTAGTAACATTCGAATGACTATAATCGTAAATGCAGTTGATCAATAATTAAGCATAAATACATGTAAAATAACTTTAGTTCATCCTTTTCTATGCCAGCTTTCATTGATTTGAATTCTTGGCAACTAAAAATACTCGCCGTGAAGTGTGCATGAATTTAATTCTCAATTTTAAGCATGCTCTCACTCAACTGATATTATAACACATATTTACTGCGGTAGAACTGAATTGTTAGTGTAATGATATCCCAACCTCTTCCAGAAGCTAATCATAAAACGAAAAAGTACTTCAAGAGAGGTTCCTTACATTTTTCTACAATTATAGGTTTTACCATTTTATAATGTCACTTTTTATCCCCATTTTCGACTCCTTTCCTCTCTGTATCTTATAGTGTTACACCTAATCATATCCCCGCCCCTTTCTGTCGCACGTTACGCTAAAATTTCGTTAACATATGCTTGCAGTTGGGGCATTTCACGGTATTTGTGACAATAGGGGTGTCCGTAACAAAACTTTTTAAAAGTTAAAATTTTTACATATATTGAAAAAGTACATTTTAAAGTATATGAATATCATATTTTTTTCATAGTTAACTTTATATTATGTTTGTAATTGCACTCAGAATATTGAAAATGCAATTTTCACTGTTACGGACTCTACATTGAATTTTTCTTTAAATCTGCCTTAAATGGATTTTCAAGCCAAAACTGGTATTTGAGACAAATAAAGTAAAGGCTCATCTCTAACATAGCTAAAAATTTTAATCAAAAAGTGGGTTGTATAAAAAGTTATGGATTGTGAAAAAGACAATATTCCGGATTTAACTTTTAACCCTTCACTGCACGGTGTGCCAGATCTGGCACAAACCAAATAAACCCTCATATATTCCTATGATTTTTAAATGTAGTTAAACTGAGTTTTGTGCCCCTTCTAGAACATTGCTATAACAGTTTAGTGTGATTTTTATGCACTAGTTAGTTGCACTAGTCTAGGTATTACAGTTCTTGCTTTTGAAAGAAAGAGTGTCTGCATTTCCGTTAGAAGTGTGCTTAGTCATTATTTCCTTTGTTCTAAAAATGTTTAAATACACTTAGTGGAAAGTTTATTTATACCACTTATGGCACAAAACACATTGTAGATTATTAAACTTATGGTATACAAAGCACATGCTATGTGCTTTGTGCCATATATAGAACAAACAATTAAAACATCATTTTTGGTGCACATTTTTAAGATTAATTTTTAACCGACTTCAACAAAGGAGGAGGTTATCAATTCAAAGCGTATGTTTTTTTTTTGTTTGTTCGCACATAACATCTGATCTACTGAACCGATTTGGACGATTCTTTTTTTAATCGATAGGAGATGGTGTAACTTAGGTACCATGTACTCATATGACGATATTTGTTCACTAGAAAAAAAGTTATTAAGGAAAACAGTAAATTTCATGTCATTTCCCCATTAAATGATTAAATTTTCAATTCATTGTTGCAAAAATTTTGTTGCCTCGCAACAGCAATATTAATAGTAATCATGATAAAAATTTTGAACCAAGGCTTCTCTGGAGTAAGTATGAAATATTAATAAGTAGTCGAATTTCTAAATGATTAAATATGAAATCCATTGTTACAAAAGTGGTTGATATGAAACTGTAATAATAATGATAATGAGAATTTTACATGAAGGCTTAACTAAATCAAACATGAAACTCATAAGCGGGAACGTACGTAGTATGTGTTAAAATCTTAAGAACAACGAGAAACTAGAATTGCTTTGAAATATAAATTAGTTGAAAAGCCGTTGATATTTAAATGGCTTTGATTAAGCTAGTACACAAATAAATACTAGAAAATAACAAAGATTATTTTTTAGTGTCAATAGTTTAAAATTTTAGACGCGTTGATAGTTTCTTCCTTTTTTTTTTTCACAGTTTATTTTATGGAGCATTTACTTAAGAAAATTAGGTGAAGTTTAATAATAGAAACATTACCTTATTTCATAAGTACACTTACACTAAAAAGAATGAAATAAAATAATTTTGGAAAAAAATAGAACCGACTTCAGTTAGAAATTGCTCTAAAAAGTAAAAAATAATATTTTTCTTTGAACACCATCGAAACTACTTTTAAACATAAGTTTTGAAGTCGGCGCAAAAACGATGGGTGAAATGATATTTAACCATATTTTGCCACCATTTTTCAGAGAAACCATTGAAAATTAAAAGAAGACTATTTGTACCATTACACGAATGTGTGGTAATGAATGAAATGTATGCGAATGCTCTTAAAGAACCTGGATCCATTAAAATTTATGTAGTTGAATTGTAGTTGCGTATGATTCTATACATTGTTTTTGCGCCGACTTCAAAACTTATGTTTAAAAGTAGTTTCGATGGTGTTCAAAGAAAAATATTATTTTTTACTTTTTAGAGCAATTTCTAACTGAAGTCGGCTCTATTTTTTTCCAAAATTATTTTATTTTCTTCATTTTTCCTGAACTCAGGGCTATTTAAAAGGTAACAAATGATTTTTTTCATGAAAATATAAAAAATCGTGCAGTGAAGGGTTAAAATTTCTCGTTAACTGTTAAAGTTTTAAAATAATACTGTGCATTTTAATCATATTTGTGAGTACAACGATTACATCACTGACTCTACACTACTGTTCATGCTTTCCTTCGTGTGGAGTTTATCAAAATCTGTATAAGAGTTTTTTTTTTTTTTTTTTTTTTTTTTTTTTTTTTTTTTTTTTACCAGGAGATGAGGCTGTAACTTCCCTGCCGCTCTGTGTGAAAATTACTGTATTGAATGACGACATCAGATTCGATTTGCTTTTTTAATACGTTTTTATTAGTTTCACATGTGGGTTTGTTTGTATGTATGTGACTCTGAATAAACGATAAAATTCACGTTCTTTACAAATACAAAAATAAGGCTAAACTATATTACATGCTGATGTATTTTAGTGTTTGAGTTGTTTGTATATAACTCTGAATAAAAGATAAAATTCACGTTTTTTGCAAATATAAAAGTGATATAAAAATACAAATACAAATACAAATGTGACGACCAGCAACAGGCTCTGGGCCCAACTGGGCTGGTCCTAGTCAAATTATAGGTCCCAATGAAGATCAATGGCCCTCTTAAAACTATCTACTCCCTTGCTCCTTACCGCCTCTTCCGGTAAACTATTCCAAGTTCCCACTACTCTGCTAAAATAGTAATTTTTCCGAATTTCCAGGTTAGCCTGAGATTTAAACAGCTTATAACAATGACCCCTTGTCCTGCTTTGCGTGCAAAAATTTAACCCTATAACATCTTTCATTTTGATAAATTTAAACAACTGAATCATGTCCCCTCTGGTTCTCCTTTGCTCAAGACTATACATATTAAGCATTCTAAGTCTGGAATCATAGTCTAAATTAGAAAGTCCATTCACTAACTTTGTAGCCCTCCTTTGTACCCTTTCCAATAAATTAATATCTTTCTTAAGGTAAGGAGACCAAAACTGAACAGCATACTCTAAATGAGGTCTTACCAAACTTCTATATAAAGGCAGAAGAACCTTCTTTGATTTGTTTGAAATAGATCTATTTATAAACCCAAGCATCCTATTGGCTTTGTTACTAGCTATGCTGCACTGTGAATATTTAATACTATTATTATAATTAAATATTCACAGTATTACAATGGTACAGTATTACACAGTATTAACAATATTTAATACTATTATTATTATTAAAGGCTATACTATATTGAGTGTTGATGCATTATAAGTGCATGTAAACTAAGTGGATATTCACTAGTTTTGAAACTTCTTTTTAGTTTGATTTACTCTAAAAGCGTATTTTTTAGTTTTTTTAAACTATATTTTAAATTTATTCTTCCTTCCCCAGGTTGACAGCGTTGAGCAGCGCGGGCGAGGAGGACAAGAGCCCCGCCCAGCCCAGCCCGGTCCGCCCCCCGCCGCCCCCACTTTACGAGCATGCGCGGCTGAGGCCTCCGCCCCCCGCCATGGCCAAGAAGAAGGGGCACGTGACCCCCCACGGGAAAGGGCCCTCCTCGCTCTTCCTCTTCAGCGAGACCAACGTCATCCGCCGGTGCACCCGCTTCATCATAGAGTGGCCATATCCTTTTATAGTCTGTCTGTCTCTCTATATGGATTACACGCTGCACGATGACCGATAAGTACAACTTTTTTTATGAATTTATATCGTGTAGTCTCTTTTCAGCTAAAAAGATCTTTTCAGGGAAATATGCTGTTTGTTTGTTATTTCTGAAACCACTACTTCACACATTCCAGGGTCCCTCATACCTACCACAACTCGTGGTTTAACCGGGATAGGGCCCTGAAGAGCGCTCTGTTCTTTTTGAACCAGATCAAGAGCCGAGCAAACCCTTGGCCCAGCACCCCCAGAGGTATCGTTTCACTTGGAAGACTATATGACCACGAAATTTTTAACGTCCCAAAGCCACCATTAATCAAGACGGTGGATCTTTGATCGGCTGGGATCGAACCCGGGTCCCTCCGGTAACGAGTCTGACTCCTTACCGATCGGGCTATCACGGCCCTCGGAAACCACTAGAGGACCCGAGCCCTAATAGACTAAAGCTGCCAGACTCAACGCCGAAGAAGTTTCGCTTCCTTTTAAACGAGCACCATTTTAGGTGGAAGTCCGATTTAGCACAGAGTGCTCAGTTCTTTAGATCCAGACCAAGAGCCGAGTAAACCCCTGGTCTAGTACCCCCAGAGGTATCGTTTCACTTGGAGGACTTTGTGACCAATACCCTTATTTTACGTTGCCCAGCCACCATTAGTAATGGCTGTGGATCTTAGATCGGCTAGGATCGAATTCATTAAGGGAAGCATAAATTCCTTCATATGCAGCGACGGATAATAGGGAAAAGTGATGAGAGCGATCGTCCTTCCCTTGAGGGACTCTCCCCGGCAATTTTTCGCTATTGAAGTTCAAAAACGTAATTAACGAGTTTTAATGACGTTGGGGTAAGAGAGTTTTTAAACTCTCCCCAGAAATGTTTCTAAATTGAAGTCCGAAACTTTTACAATCAATATTTGCAAACCAGTATACATTCCAGTATACATAGTAAAAACTAAGTAGTGAAAATCAATCTCCACTTCCTTGAAAAATTTCTGTAGTCTCCCTTGTTCGAAAGAAAAATAAAACAATAGGTTTTTAGTTTGAATGGAACTCGGTATTTCATTTCACGTATAAATGCTTGTAGAAAAACACAGTTTTTTCGTCCACCATTCTTTCGATAAAACGAGTAGCACGCATTTAAATTGCATGTGTTAAATGGCAATTTTATTACGTTTTTATCAGTTTATTGCATGCACAAAAAAATGTGCTAAAACGGATGCCTGCTTACCCAGATTTACAATTTAGTAAAACTGCACACTTTCTATGGAAAAAGGAATATTCCCTGTACCTGACTCATAATACGTACCGGATGCAAATGCCTTCAAAAAAAGTTAAACTTATAGTTCCTTCCAATATTTAAAAAAATCAAATCACTGAGGTAAATATTGACAGTGAGACGATTATAATTTCAAAAGGATTACGGATGAAACACCATAAGAACATGAAAATTTCTGCAGTCGTTTTTAAAAAGTAGCAACAATGCAAAGATTCTGACGCTGAACTAACTCCACGGCATGTCTGATTGCAAAGCTGTAGCAGCGGTTATGTTTAGCTTATATGGTTAAACTGCGAAGAGATGGCGGGTCGACTAGAAGTGGAAACGAACCACTTCATTTTGAAAAAGGTCGGGTCTGCGAGAACGCGTAAATCTCTAATCCAACATATTTTTAAATGAAGTGGTCCATTCCGCCGGTTTAACTTAAGCACAAATACTAAATAACCATAGCCATAGACCCTCAACTGAAAACGTACCGACTTTGTAAATTGACAACAACCAACGCCTCCTAAATATTAAATGCCTACTGCTTTCTGGTTTCTAGCACACAGCAAAGTTTCTCCATTGGTTCACGACATGCCATGTATCGGAGTTTTTCGAGACAGAGAAATTAACAATTGCTTGATTTCTAAATGTAAATTAAAAAATTTACCAATCAAAAAATTTTTTCGAATACTAGCTTAATACCCGGCGTTGCCCGGGTGCTTATTAATACAACATAGCATTTAGGAAAAATAAGTTTGAAAGAGTTCTATTCATATGGGTATAAAGTAATTTGCATCAATCAGTCTCTTAGGTACAAACTTTGAAAAAAACTAAAATATTACAGAAAGTTAAACGTTTACAGAAAAATAGTCTTATCAAAAGGTGAAAAGGAACTACTTTGATATATGCCCCAAATCGGAAATTTGGCGACTTTTTACTGTCGCCAAGAAAAATACCTGTTTTTGTTGTTGCCACAAAAAACTTGTTGCTACAAAACTTTAAAAAAACCTCAAAAAATAGTACAAAACTCAAGAAAATACTAAATTTGGCAACAGCAAAAACCTAAAAGCTGGAAAAAACCTAAATTGGCAACACCAAAATAAGAAACAGCAACCCTAAAAAGTCCGAAAAGGAGTGCCAGATTTGGCGCGTAATTTTTGGGGGGGTGTATCAAAGTTATACCGGTGAAAATGAAAGATAAATGTTGTCTGTGCTTTGCCGCGTCCACTGGCATGAAATATATGCACATGGAAGTGAAAAAATTGCATCAATTTCACCCGCCAAATTTAAAATATTAACTTTTCTCTATTAACTGTTCCCACCTACAAAGTAAAAATTATTATAACTCAGAAATAAATCTGTTTCTCGTTCTGAAGGCTTATCTCCATTACAGACGCAACTGTAGTCGCATTGCAAATTTGAAATTCAAATCCGTGGCTCTTTTTATAAAGTCCACATGAATTATGATTGTTTTTTACTTATTTCAATGCTAAAAGGAAATAGGTGAGCCTTAAATTGAAAATTCATTACTTTAATCGTAATCATTGTTGGAAAATACTAATATTTAAAAATCTTAAATTTCATCAATTTGAATGCTAAAAGGCCTATCTCGATTACAATATAAATAGGCTAGATTCCAATAAAAGGGTCATTTTTTGACAAAAAATTTAAATTTGAGCTTTTTAGATTTTTTAAAATTTCAAGACCCCGCCTATGAGAATTCTAGGGCATCAAGGAACCTCTGTGTCAAGTTTGATGAAAATCTGACGCAAACTGTGGATTTGTATAGAGAACAAGTATATATATATATACATACACTCATTTTTATAGATATAGATTGATTGAATTTATCACTATAACAATGGCATCATCGGATTGCCGCAAGGTGGTGCTCAAAGTGGAACCAATGTCTCCCGTATTGAGGCAAATGTAGAGGGGCAATTCCACGAAAATGTCAACCTGAGCATCAAAATTTCATCGTTCGCAAAACGCAAATTAATATATACTAGATTAGCTTCCTGCGGCATGTTGATGCATAACGTCCCCTCTCTCTAACTTTTACCTCATTCTGAAGTTATATTATTTGATATAATTTAATGTTCATTCGATTTCAAGACATACCACGCACGTGGCCCGGCGTTGCACGGGCACTTCGTGCCCTGAAAGTAGTGAGAAAAAAATATAAAGAAACTACTCCCCGCCAAGGCGGCTCGCTTACAGGCGCTTCACGCCTTTACTTTTTTCCTATATAAAAAAAATCATTCGAATTATTGAGATGCTTCACGCCTTCAAGATGGTGAGGAAAGTTTCAGTAAGTTCAGCTCGCTCAAAGGAAAAAAGCAGACATAGATACTCCGTTTTTAATATATATAGATGGCTCTTCAACAAATAAATGTTTCAAAATATTACCAGTAGCTAGCGATAAAAATTCTACGTAAGTGGCCCGCTTATGAGTTTCGTGTTTGATTTATTTAAGCCTTCATTCAAAATTCTCATTATCATTGTTATCACTGTTTCATAGCAACGACGG
Source organism: Uloborus plumipes (assembly GCA_038373865.1). Classification (NCBI taxonomy): domain Eukaryota; kingdom Metazoa; phylum Arthropoda; class Arachnida; order Araneae; family Uloboridae; genus Uloborus; species Uloborus plumipes. The sequence continues at coordinate 121,117 of JAXGGA010001802.1, forward strand.
TTTGCAAGAACGGATTTCATATTTAATCATTTATTAGGCTTAATCGCTTTAAACTTGACTACTTATTAATTGATATCTTCGCTAATTAAAATCGTACTAGCTGCCAGGGCAGCTAGATTAGCTTCCTGCGGCATGTTGATGCATAACGTCTCCCCTCTCTAACTTTTACCTCATTCTGAAGTTATATTATTTGATATAATTTAATGTTCATTCGATTTCAAGACATACCACGCACGTGGCCCGGCGTTGCACGGGCACTTCGTGCCCTGAAAGTAGTGAGAAAAAAATTTAAAGAAACTACTCCCCGCCAAGGCGGCTCGCTTACAGGCGCTTCACGCCTTTACTTTTTTCCTATATAAAAAAAATCATTCGAATTATTGAGATGCTTCACGTCTTCAAGATGGTGAGGAAAGTTTCAGTAAGTTCAGCTCGCTCAAAGGAAAAAAGCAGACATAGATACTCAGTTTTTAATATAAGTAGATGGCTCTTCAAATAAATGTTTCAAAATATTACCAGTAGCTAGCGATAAAAATTCTACGTAAGTGGCCCGCTTATGAGTTTCGTGTTTGATTTAGTTAAGCCTTCATTCAAAATTCTCATTATCATTGTTATTACTGTTTCATGGCAACCACGTTTTGCAATGCAAGAATGGATTTCATATTTAATCATTTATTAGGCTTAATCGCTTTAAACTTGACTACTTATTAATTGATATCTTTGCTAATTAAAATCGTATAATTATATCAATTGAAACTAATGAAGCTTGAAAAATTACCTATCTATCGGTACCTGGTTCGACTTTCAGGTCATTGGCGTTCAGGAGAAAGAAGCGTGACATAGAAAGTAGTTAGAAAGAATAGAGAGAAGTAGTTAGAAAGATACTCTTTTAAAAACGTATCTTCTCTTCCTTCTCACCGCTTTTCCTGACGCCATGACGAAATCGACAGGTACGATAGAGGATTCAGCTCTTAACACAATACGGATCTTTAACACTTTACTCTCCTTCCACGCATCTCGCCATGTAAGTACCGAGTAGAAGGTTCAAGTTCACTAATATACGAAAGCGGTCATTTAAGTAGCCAATAAAATTAAGGCAATTCACGAAATGTCACCTGAGCATCAAAATTCATGTTCGCAACGCAAATAATATATACTTTAAAAGCTTGAACTATCTATTTTAATATGGTACCACCTTAAATTTTATATTAGAAACTGTTGTATTGAAAACAGGCCGAAAGAGATGTCCATCTTCTCTCCAGAATTATGTTCGATAATTTAGAGTACAGTAATTAGTGTTTTTTCCCCCAAAAAATTTAACTAAACAAAAAAGTTGGGGTAATTTGTTATACACATTATGAAAATTCTTAATACAGTCTTATTTGAAAAAAATATTGTTATGGCGTTTGGTTTAGATACAGTTTGAAATTCAGTTTATGAATGTCAGTCAGTTACCATAAAAAATCAACATTTTCCTCTGAGCGTGAAAATTTTTGATGGAAACTTACAAAAATTCATACTCTCTGCCTACATTAAAAGTATTTAAATACTGAATAAACAAAAGTTGAAGTTTGCATCAAAAACTTAAAAAATTCCATGGTAACTGACTGACAACTTAATGTGGTAACTGACTGACATTTAATTTAATTTCAAAATAACTACAGCGTACTTAATTACACACTCCTAAAAATATTTCTCTTGTTAAACAAACATAAAACAACACAAGTCTTGAGTTTTAAGACTGGTAAATGCTCTCTTTTGTGAAGAAAATCCAAATGTTAAGATTGGTCTTTCCAAGTTTAGCAGCCTCCGCCCAAATCAAACATTACTAAGAAGAGACATACCCCATAATGTGTGTCTTTGCCAAAAACATGAAAATATTCAATTTCTTTTGGATGCCTTAAAAGAAAAAGGGTTGAATGTTACGACTAAATTAAAAGATTTTATAAAGGCTGCAGTCTGTGACGAAGAAAATGAAAAATGTATGAACGGCAAATGTAGCAGATGCCCCATGATAAATGGGCTAAATTCAAATGATGACCAGCATCATGAACTGTGCACTTGGAAGGAGTGGAAAAATACTCCTCAATGCCAACTAACCACCAATGAAGGAACAACTCTGTACCTCAGAACCAGACTAACGTAAGTCCATTTTCGTCATTTTTCGGTAGAGGGGAAAAACGATTGTCGAATACATCGTTTTTCCCTTCTACTGAAAAATGACGAAAATGGACTTATACGTTAGTCTGATTCTGAGGTACAGAACTGAGGACTGCATAAATGACTTAAGAGCGAAACTACCATTATTCCTACAGCATGTTTTTGTAAAGAGAAAGCAATCAGAAGAATTCAAGATAAAACGGGATGATCTAAATTCTGAACAGCTAGTCCTACAAATTAATTTTGCAGAAAATTTCTGCTGTAAGGAACAAAATGAAATCCAAGCAGCTCATTGGAACCATAAAAAAGTTACAATTTTTAAAGCTGTTTCTTGGTTTGTAGAAGGTGACCAAAAACAAACAAAATCGTACGCGGTTATATCAGACTATCTAGATCATGAGAATGCTGTGAAGGTTTTCCTTCGGGAAATAATAAAGGACTTGAAACTAACTAAGAACTTTTCCTCGTTACATATTTTTTCTGATGGTGCTTCCAGTCAGTTCAAGCAGCGTTTTAACCTATGCAACTTCACATATTTTTGCAAGGACTTTCAAATTCGCGAAGTCGAATGGCAGTTTTTTGCCACTTCACATGGCAAGGGAGCCGTAGATGGAGTCGGTGGCCAAGTAAAGAGGTTAGCATGGATGGAAGTGTTGAGTGGAAAAGCAACCATCAATAATGCCTCAACCTTTTATAATGCTACAAAAGAGAAAGATCTGAAAACACAACTTATTATTGTTAAGCAGGAAGATATTCACTCCACAAAAAATGAATTGAAAATGAGATTTAGTGATATTTTGGCTATTCCGAATATCCGAAAAATGCATTATTTTAAGACCCATAGATGAAAATGTAATTATCTACAGCCAATACAGCAAATGCTCAACTGTTCAAACTCATCACTTTAAGAAAATTTCAAAAAAGTACTGAGTGACTGATAGCAAAACGCGTTTAACAAAACCTGCATAACCCATAATCCGAATATCCTATGGAAACAAAAATTGTAAATATAATTGACTTAAAAATTGGACTTCCACTACTTTACTCTTTGTGTTATCTTTATAAAGGTTTTATTGCATAATTTTGAACATTTGCATTAGTATAATTTAACAGTTGGTTCCTGATAGGTAAGTCAGTTGCCAATTTGTTGCAAAGACTGCAATCATTTATTGCAGCAAAGTTAAGTTTGACAATTGTAATTTTATTGTTTACCTTTTTTGTAGACTTTTTCATAATTTTTACTGTATAATTTTGAACATGTGCATCAGTATATTTAGAATATTTCAGAAATGTCAGTCAGTTACCGGAATGTCAGTCAGTTACCAAGCTACTCTAGCTACTGTAATTCTTTACTACAGCAATATTTTCAAACTCAACTGCCATGGTCCGAAAGGTTATTCATTCTCTTTGATCTTCATTTTTTATTTAATAGAATTTCTTTCAACTTTCAGAGAAATCTCTTGTATAATCAGTGTTACTTTTCAAACAGGTTGCATTCATGTCAGTCAGTTACCATATTTTTGGCAATTTTTATAAAATCATTAAAAATATATTTTGAAAATTCAATTATACCATGAAATTCAGCTTAAAAAGTACAATAAGACAGGACAAAATAAATTAGTAAAATTTGAGATTTGTTGTATTTTATTTCAAAATACTTCTTTTTTTTGCTTTGTGAATGTCAGTCAGTTACCCGTGGAATTGCCCAGTGGGCATTTAGTATTTAGGAGGCGTTGCTACAACTCGCTCTGCAATCCACCTCTCAATTGACTTGAAGACTACCATACAATAAATCAGAGAAAGACTAGCGTGTCCAAAAATGGCGATTTTTACTTTATTATTGCATCGCAGGTAGAGTCTTATTCTGCATCGACCCATGAGAAAGTTATTCTGTAAAAAAAAATCCCTTCGCTATTATTACGCAACGTTAAAGAGATGTCCTGCATTAGAAGACGCAAAAAAGTTTTTTTTTTTTTTGGAATTGCTTTATGATTTTTTAAAAAAGTCTGGCTAACTTTTTAGATCATTTTTTTACATGTGTAAACATGGGGGAAAACATTTTTTCAGAGAAAAATATTCACATGCAATTGATTTTTATGCCCATTCGTGCAATCACTGTTTTCAATCGTCGGGACAGTGGGAGCTCGTAATTTTCATCTGAAAAAAAAAACTAATACCATCTCAATTTCCATATATTTTTCTTCTATATGAGGGTAGATTGGGGAAGAGGCCGTTGTTTTCAACGTAAATTTATATAAAATAGCGCATTGGTTTTATTCTTAAAAATCTAATTTATCTACGAAATATGGGCTTTTGTGATTGGTAAAGAAATAGTTTTCAGTTTGAAGAACATATTTTTACAGTCGTAAATGAATCATTACAGAACCCTTCCATTTCGACATCTTCCCCCATACCGTTGGGGAAGATGCCGGTACTACAAGTTCCGTTGGGGGAAGATCCCGTATATGAGTTTTTTGCTCCAACTACTGCATGCAATGTATTTTATCGATTCACATTTTTTCCGACGGCTCGGTGTCGTTGTCTAGGTCTATGTTTCGAGTTGGATCATTGTTTTCTCTAGGGTGTGTCGAAAAGATACGGCATCTTCTCCAAAAGAAAATACGGAGTCTTATCCAAAGGAATTTAACTCTAATTCAGATACTCATTAGAGCGATATAAATGACAAAACACTATAAAAACACCCCTTAAACCTGCGGTAAATTAAAAACAATTTTTGTATACTCTCAATATGTATGCTCCTTCATTTTAACTGACTGGCTAGCTGTTTTTGTTGATTCTTTTGAGGGAAGCACATGATACGGCATCTTCCCTAATGCGGTGTCTCCCCGAAATTACCCTAAACAAAAAATAACTAGAAAGGTTAGGAAATTTGAATTTTTTTTCTCATTTTTGAAGAAAAAATGCTTTTTGTAAAAAAATAATTTCAACTTGCTAAAAAAACTGTTAAGATTTTTTTTCTTCGGGAATGTTTTTGGTTCATTTACGCTCATGTCCATAAATTAAAGATGGTTCAGAATCATCAGAAAATTTAACTCTAAAATGAATAAATTAACCGTAAAATAGCTACACACATCTTCACGAATAATATGTAAATTACAGGAAGCAACTGAATGACGCCAATTGTGCGTCACAATGACGAGAGTGAAAGAATAGTGATATAAAAAGAATTCTGGCAATGAAGTAAAAGTGTTCGCACGCTTTTTAGAAGCTATTAGGTGCTCTGGCAGCGTAGTAATCACCGAAAGGAAGCATTCTGATGACTTTTTACGTGGTAGAATTATCGGCCGCCTTGAATGTGGGCGCACTCAGCAGGAGGTTTCTGAGGAACTTGGAATCTCCCAGAGTGTTATCTTCAGGCTATGGCAACGCTTCCAAAACAACGGTAAAGTGAGTAGACGTTACAGTAGAGGTTGTCCTCGAGTGACAGCACCGAATGAGGGCCGATATTTGGCAGTTTCTGCAAAAAGAAGCAGACGGAGTACAACATCAGACCTATCTCGTCAGCTCTCTTCTGCTACTGGGACGACAGATTCAAGGCAGACAGTCTAGGCAGATTGGACTGTATGCCCGTAAGTGTGTCCCCTTTATTGTAAGTCAATGTCGCCTTCGCTTAGCATAGAGTAGAAAGCATGCATTATGGACACTGCAACAGTGGATCTGTGTGATGTTTTCTGACAAGTCTAGGCTCAGTTTGCAATCAGATTCTCAGCGGATTTTCCTTTGGAGAGAGCCAGGTACCCGTTACCATCAAGAAAACATCGTTGAACGACACCGTTATGGTGGTACAGGACTGCTCGCTTGGGGATTAATTATCCTGGGTTCCAGGACACAGCTGCATGTTCAAACTGGAACCATGACAGGCCAAATCTATCAAGACGTCATTCTAGATCAACATGTACGCTTATTTCGGGGTTCCATGGGAGCAGAATTTGTATTTATGGATGATAACACCCGTCCGCACCGTGCGAGCATCGTGAACGAACGCTTTCAATCGGAGGATATCACCCGTATGGACTGGCCAGCATTCTCACCAGACTTGAATCCCATAGAGCACGTGTGGGATATGCTTGGCCAGCTCCTACATGTCTATCGGAGCTTCAGAGAGCATTGACTGTTGAATGTTGAGTGGTGTAATATCCTCCAAGTACAGATTGAGAACTTGATTCTGAGCATGCTTAGGCGTTGCACAGACTGTATTTCGTCGTTTGGAAGACACACTATGTTTTAATTTTAATAATAACAGCGTAACATTGATTTTTGTGAAAATGATATTTTCTGCAATTTGCTCCAGGGAGTAAAAATCGCAATTTTACTTGATAATAGCAAACATGTAGCATCTTTTTTGCTATTTATCTTTTGTTTAGTTAAATAGGCTTTACAAATAAGTGGTATTTGTTTTGCTTCTGACTCTTTATTTGGCTGAACTTGCGTTATCCTTAATTTAGGACATGAGTGTAGAAGAAAAATATATAAAAATTAAAATGATTGTTTTTTTTTTTCGGATGAGAATTAAGAGTTTATCTGTCCCGTCGATTAAAAGCAGCAGTTACACAAATGTGCATACAAATCGGTTGCATGTGAATATTTCTCTATAAAAAATGTTTTTCCCATGTTTATATGGACATGTAATAAAATAATCTAGAAAGTTCGCCAGGCTTGCTTTTTTCTTTTTTTTATCCTAAAAAAATTTCCCAGTTTTTTTTTTTTTTTTAGCCTTCTGAAACAGGATCCCCTCTCCCCTAAAGGAGCACTAGTCCCATCATTTGCAGGCATCAGACAATTGTTTTCGAGCTCTCCTGAAAGGTAATGAAAATTAACTTACTTTAGTCTGGCTCTGAGGTACAGATTGCTTGCTTTTGTTTTAAATCAAAATAGCGTAATATTTTATTATTGATGTCCTATCACAGAAGACTGGAATTTTAATAGAATTCACTTTTCTGCGCACGTTAACACGCAACGTAGTTAATTGTCGCAACCGTAATACATTTGAATTACACTACCAGTCAGTCGAAATTGGGTTTTATTAAAGCATGAGCAGTTTAAGCATAAAAAATTTCCCGTTTGAAAAATTTTTGAATGAATCAGTTCTGAAACCTTTAAGAAATATAGTTTAGAAGGAGTAAACACAGAAAAGAGAAAGAAAGCTTCTCTACCTACTAATAATTGATTGATTAGATTCATCCTGTGTAGGGAAATGTGGGGAAAAGTGTAATTGCTAATATCATTTATCCGTTTCAAACTGAGCAAATTGGAAATTTGCACGGAAAATTTATGTGCATGAAAATGAATAGTAATACATCTATCGTTGAAACATTATTTTTTCATTTTTAGCAGTTAGTTTGTACTTTGAAAAAAACGTGGAAAATTTTCCCCTCTAAAAACTATGAGACAAAGTGAAAAATAAAATATTTTTGTAATAGAACATTTTGTATTTGATGATTAAAAATGTTTTTCATTAAATTAATGTGTAAATAAACGAGAAAAAAATCGATTGATGCTTAAGAAAAAACAAATGTGTGAATGAAATGGAGAATAGATTAAAAATAAGTATGAATGAATAAATAAGTGAATTAATAAGTAAAGGAATTTAAATGGATTAATAAATAAAGAAATACGTACGCAGTTTAATAAATGAATTCATAAGTAAACGAAATGAACGATTTCACTTAGCCCCATCCACTTTACCCCGCGTGCACTTGACAAATCGCATTAAAAATTTAAAATCAAACCATGCCTCATTAAACATCAGTAGATTTCAATTAATATTTAAAATAATAATTACGAGAACTTTATCATTTTATAATTACAAGAAGTATTTTTGATAAACCACGAATATTACAAATTTGGAAATGATTGTTACTATTTTTTTTCGTTAATCCTTATAGCTATTTTTTTCTTGACAGGAATCAAGTGTAGGTTTAGGGATTTAGTTAAAATATTGCTAGACAGGTGGCCCTGCATACCGTGAAAATGTTTTACCATTTCACTTCGCCCTCATCCCCCTACATTTTCGTTTTATAAATAATTTCATTGACAGTAGCGGTATTTTGTCAGATAGTTTAATTATCATTTGATATTAATTAAAACAAAAACTTTCAATTTGGCAATATTATCCCTTTATCGCAAAACAAAAACGTTTGAACCAGTTATTAGCTTTCCAGTCTTTATTTCCTCCAATTTCGTCTAAGCGACATTTTTTCTAAATTGAGCTTATTATACTTTTTTCCGAAGTGAACTGTAAGATTGAAAGAAAATTGTTACGTCTAACAAAAACAGATGAAGCATTTTATAAACGACAATTGTTTGTCCTTATTTTGACAATTTTAGAAACTCATTCAGAGCAGCGGAAGTACTGTTAGTGAAGAAACTTTTAATAAATTGCTTTTGAGTGATTATTTAAAAAAAAATATTGCGCTTGATTTTAAAATTTAATAAAAATGTAAGTGCATTTTAAAATTAGTGCACGAAACCGCATCAATGATACGATGAAGTGTTAAAATGAATTATCTCTCTCTCTCTCTCTATTTCTCTTTCTTTTCGACATTACATACTTTGAATGTTAAAAAGATTAACCCTGCCGTATAGGTTTAGAGTTGTTGTTGTTTTTTTGGTTTTTTTTTTTTTTTTTTGTTGTTTATTTAACAAACAAAAAAACCTTCATGTACTAAATTTGGAGCTAATTTGAAATATTGCCACGCAACATGCAAAGTCAATACATTAAATTGTGAGAATCACTGCCACGCCCATAAGAGCCTATATTGATCGATATAATGTAATTTTCAAAATTCTTTTATGATTTTATTTCTTTGAATTTTGAATAGTGGTATCATAAAATAACAGGCTAAAATGCAAATTGGAGACGAACAGTATGAACAGACAGTACAAATTTATTTTGTTAAAGAAGAAAAATAAATAATCTTTTCATGAAGAACTTTAATGAGTTAAAAGTAGATACTAGGGTTTAATATTTATGACAAAATACTTGCACAAATCTAGCTTTAACTCAATTGCTAATCTGATTTTAACTGGAAAGCACAACCCAGGTAGCACAAATAACCTTTAAACGTTTTATAAACGTTTTTAAGCGGTTGTTCCAACGTTAATAACCATTTTACAACTTTTAAAAACGAGGTGTGCTACTTCGAAAATACCTTTTTATTTGTTTTCAAATATTATTTTAAAAATTACATAATAGTTATTAAATGAAGCACCAAGCTTGTGCAAATGATTACAGACACTTTTGATGGGTGGGTTACTATTATTCCTTTCTCAATACAACAGAAGCGAATTAATTGAAGAAAGAACACTTGGCAAAGCCTAAAGACAAACATACTCTTTACGAATGTTTTTTTCATCATTATGGGTTTTTTTCCAATTGAACAAAGGTTTTTTTTTTAAAGCCCGAAACACCTGTCAAGCTTTGTGTTTCCGTGGTCACTTCGATGATTTGTATTTACCTTAGTGTTTAGAAACTAAAACTTCTTTTTCACACGCTGTAGCTTTTATTATTTGTCAATTAACTTAAATATAACTTTCATTATTGTCACTTTTGCAAAGTGGATGAACAATGATATGTACCTGATAACACAATTGGGCAGTTCTATTTTGGTAGGAATTTCCTTATTAGCACAAAACACCCTATAAAGACTCCAAATACACTGAAGTGACAAAAGTCATGGGATAGCAATATGCAAATTTTCAGATGGCAGTAGCATCGCATAGAACAGGTATAAATGCGCAGTGCTTTTACAGAGCTTTCATTTCTGTTCAAGTTATTCATGTGAAGAGGTTTTAACGTGATGATGACCGCACGACGTGAATTAACAGACTTTGAACGCGGAATGTTAGTTGGAGCTAGACGCATGGGTCATGCCATTTCGGAAATCGTTAGAGAATTCAACATTCCCAGATCCACTGTGTCAAGAGTGTGCCGAGAGTATGAAATTTCAGGCATAACATCCCACCATGGACAGCGCAGTGGTCGACCGCCTGCACTTAAAGATCGAGACCGGCGACGTCTGCAAAGAGTCGTAAATTCTAACAGACAAGCAACACTGCGTCAAATCACCGTAGAAATCAATGTGGGACGTACAATGGACGTGTCTGCTAGAACTGTGCGGAGAAATTTGGATTTCTTGGGCTATTCCAGCAGAAGACCGACTCGAGTGCCTTTACTGACAGAACGACATGGCTTGCAGCGACTCTCGTGGGCACGTGAGCATATCGGTTGGTCCCTAGATGAATGGAAAACCGTGGCCTGGTCCGATGAGTCACGATTTCAGCTGGTAAGAGCCGATGGTAGGGTTCGAGTGTGGCGCAGACCCACGAAGCCATGGACCCAAACTGTCAGCAAGGCACTGTTCAAGCTGGTGGTGGCTCCGTAATGGTGTGGGCTGTTTTTTCATGGCATGGACTTGGTCCTCTAGTGCGACTGGACCGAACATTGACTGGAAATGCTTATGTGCAGCTACTTGGAGATCACTTGCAGCCATTCATGGACTTCATGTACCCAAACAACGATGGGATTTTTATGGATGACAATGCGCCATGTCACCGGGCCACAACTGTTCGCAATTGGTTTGAAGAAAATTCTGGACAATTCCAACGAATGATTTGGCCACCTAGATCGCCCGACATGAATCCCATTGAGCATTTATGGGACACCATCGAGAGGTCTGTTCGTGCCCAAAATCCTGCCCCATCAACGCTTTCACAATTATGGACGTCTATCGAGACAGCATGGCTCAATATTCCTGCAGAAGACTTCCAACGACTTGTTGAGTCCATGCCACGTCGAGTTGTTGCACTTCGCCGGGCAAAAGGAGGGCCGACACGATATTAAGAGGTATCCCATGACTTTTGTCACTTCAGTGTATGTTAAAAGCTTGTTTCATAGCGATGAATTTTATACAATGAACCCCAACTCTACTTCTATATAATGTAAAAAAAAAATTGAAAAAAATAATCAGAAATAACTAAACACATTCAAAGCATTCGCACTTGACAGAATGAATGCAAAAACGCGTTTTTTAATACAGAAAACTATATTTTTTTTGTACATTTGAAGTTTGATAAAACATTTTCTTAAATTATGGTTTAACCCATACAAAACTAAAAATAAAATAAAAACAAACACCTTTGAGAAATAATAGATATGGTAATGAAACTTTGGGTTATAGAAATTCTACTGAAAAAAACCATTGAAACTATTTTTTGCCCGGATTTAAACTCAGGCCATTCTCCAAAAGTCAGTCATTGAAAAATGTGTAATAAAAACAAAAAAAAAAAAGTTTTTATTTTATTTTATTTATATTACTTATTTATTTTTTTGTTTATTTACTTATTTATTTTGGACAAAAAAATGCAAACAATGGGTCTATTTTTCGTCATTTACCGGCACGATAACCTTTAAAATAAGGGGTAAATCATGGAATTTGGTGAAGAAATAAGGAAAACCTCGTGCAGTGACAGAAAAACTAGCTAGAGAAATAATATATGTAACATATTTCAATGTTTTTTGTCTCAATAAAAGGGCGTATCTTAAGAGATACGTTCTTTGCTGACATAAAAATGATATTTGAGTATTGTAACTAGAAATCTTCAAAGTTTAATAGCAATAAGTACAGTTCCGGTTCTTTGCATTGAAACAGTTATGCATCATATTTGGTGTCTTTGTAGTGTGTTTAATGTGAAATTGATACGTCCGCAGCAATGGAATTGTGCAGTAATAAATGAATGAATTCAAATCATTAGAACACTTTTAGTTCATTCTTTCTTACCAAAATTTAAATTATAAAATATGTTAGCAAAAATTGATCTCTGAATTAAAAAAAATGAATTAAACTACACAAATGATTTTCATTGTATTTGGCTTCCTTAATAAACTCTAAAAATACTTTTTTTTTTTTTTGCTCAAAATTAACTTTATGTACGCACACAGGGAAATTAAATTTCTTCCCTTCGATCAAAATCAAAAATAAAACGTCCTTTATTTTTCTTTCATTAATGTGGAAGATTTAAAATTCTAAACGCATTAACTAAATTAAACTTTTGCTGTGAGCCAGCTATTTTTTTAACAACCGAACACCCGAATAGAATCTTCGACAGTAAATTCAAAACTTTTGTTTTCCTTGTCTTTTTTATAACGAACTGTGAAAGAAGCATTTGGTTAGCTTATTTCAATTTTATCTCTGCTTCGTACAAACACAATGGCTTTTCAACCTTTTCATTCGACGCAGCGTTAACTTAAACGGTTTTTCTTTTGGGTAAAATTTTCTTCATTTAATTTTTTTCTACTGTACAATCAAACTTTATTGCGATGTGAAAAGTAAAAAATTAAATTAATTTTTTATTTTTATTAATTTATAACTTGAATTGTGTATGCATTTATATTCTGTACCTTTTAAAAAAATCGAGCAAAGGTAATAAAATTTTTATCCAGAAAATGTCCCCAACATTTTTTGACAATCTTAAACACTGAAACTTATACTTGTTTAACTATCATGAAAAGATACTTTATATACTTAAATTTATTTTTTTAACTTCACTTTAATAATCAAAGGGTAGCAAAAAATATTAATAAGCTAAAACTTGCGGCAGCAGTGACTGTGTTAATCTTTCGTGTTGTATAATTACTACCAGTTGTCGGATTAAATAAAGTTGTTTCCGTGATTATTTTTTCCTTCACTTGAAGCTTTAAAGCCACTAATTGAACACGTTACTTTAATACAAAGGCCCTCTATAGTGTAGTCTTGAAGCATTTTTTTTTCAGGTGAAAATACCTTAAAAAACAGTCTATCCTCGTTAAAACGAAGCCCAAAACTGTTATAACTACATGTTGCAAGTGGAAATTTAAGGGTGAAAAGTTGTAGCACCAGCGGCACCCCCTGAAGGTGGCACTTGACTTGCTATGTCATCCTTGAAGGTGATATTAAGCTCCCTATGACACCATTAGGATGCCATGGGCCACCCATTGGGTGCCATTAGGTACCCAAAGGGTGACACTTGACTCCATATGGCACCTTCAAGTGTGCCATAGGGAGTGGCACCCTTCAATGGTTGGCGCTGGTGCTACAACTCTTCACTCCTTAACGGTACCACATGCAACCTGTAGTTGTAACCATGAATGGACCTTTAAGCCGAAGTCTTATCCGACAAACACTAAACAACAAACAATGTGAAGAGGATCGGGAATGTAATTTGTCTTGGAGGTAATTCGTTTTACGCGTGCTCGAATTAAAGAGGTTCGACTGTATATGCGTAATTTGTTTTACAAACTCCCCATCTTTAACTCCTCTGTATCCAAGACTCTCTGATTGTCTTTGTTGGGAGCCTTATGAGTGTTTATAATCCCTCGCGTGAATCATTTCCTTTTAATTGCTTTGTGTTGTCTTCAGTCTATCTGAATCTTGCATTTCTTAACTAATATCTTTCGAAAAATTTTGTACAAAGTTTCTTTTTTTTTTCTCCGTGTTTCTCACAAAGTATTATGAATTATAAAAACTTTTTATTTATTTATTTGTTCATTTAGTTATTTTTTATTTTGTTTTACTTTAATTTTACTTATCTACATCACTTTATTTTCATTTTTTTTTTCTTTTATTTCTTTTATTTAATTTTTTTAATCATTTGTTTATTTTATTTTATTTTATTGCAAAAAGGACATGTAAGCATTCAAATAGTCTTTAATTATTTGTAGGAATTATTAATTAAACAACAAACTAGCCAAATAGTTTCCCCAAACGGAATTTTAACGATTTGTTTTGAAAACAAGCACAAGGATTAGGCTATACATTAGGGTGGTCACAAGTAACATGGGGAAAAAAATTTTCAACTAATCTTTTGCGGCACCCCCCAAAAATGTGCCAATGGGCTAGAAAATGTGATTTGCAAAGTTTTAGCTTAATCGGATAATATTAACACGTGCCGCAAGGAGGGTAAAGTTAAGAAAAACAGCGATTTTTAGCCAAAATCGTAGTTTTTCTTCTGTAAAACCAAAACTATTCATCTTAGAAGCTTTATTGTAGTCTCATTTTGTAGGAAAGTTCATTCTCATTAAGTGCTAAAGAGTAGTAAAATGATGTTATATAATTTAACAGTATAAGTATAAAGGTGCATTAGCTTTTGTTGTCATTTTAACTCTTTGCTTTCGGTCTTAACCCCTTAATTCCTCTATTTTAACACAGAAATTTGTTTCATTTATTTCTAAAGTACCGCGAAAATACCCCTTTTTTAATTGACAAAGTAAATCCAATAATAAGCAAATAAATGTAATTGAATATTGTAATGCTTTGCATGAAAATTTCTTATTTTTGATAAACTCTACGATTTAACCTGAAAAATGCCAAAAAATACGTTGGACATGATAGCAAAAATGAATGGGATAGCACTTAATGAAAATGAAATTTCCTACAAAATGAGACCAAAATAAAGTTTCTAAGATGAATAGTTTTGGTTTTACAGAGGAAAAACTACGATTTTTGGCTAAAAATCGCTGTTTTTCGTAACTTTACCCACTTCGAGGCACGTGTTAATATTATCCGATTAAGCTAAAGCTTTTCAAATCTCCTTTTCTAGTCTATTGGCACATTTTAGGGGGGTGCCTCAAAAGATCAGTTGAAAAAAAAATTTCCCCATGTTACTTGCAATTTCGAGGATTTACGTTGCATCCTGACTTGTGAAAATTCTGAAAAATATTTAATCATTTTTTTTCGAAACTTAACGAAAATAAAATTTCTTACAAAAGGAGACCAAAATAAAGCTTCTAGGATCAGTAGTTTTGGTTTTACAGAGTAAAAACTACAATTTTTGGCTAAAAAACGCTATTATTCTTAACTTTACCCTCTTTGCGGCCGTGTTAATATTATCCGATTAAGCTAAAACTTTGCAAATCTCATTTTCTAGCCCATTGGCACATTTTAGGGGGGTGCCGCAAAAGAAATTCGAAAATTGATTTTTTGTGACCACCCTACTATACATTTTAATAAGATAACACAGTGATAGATGCGGAATGGAACGATTCATTTTCTTAGTCTCGAATGATCTTAATTTTTTTTCTGTTGCAGATGTGCAATTTACCAGTACATTAATAAATTCTTAGCAAATTCTACTAGTATGGGATACAGTGTCGAATAAAAGTACTTTCTCTATTTCATTTAACGAATGAAAAATAGACAGTAACTACAAAGCAGAGGATGATAATGAACGAATCCATTATTATTTCAGAATTTTATCTAAAGATGTTCGTTTAAAATCATCAGTAGGAGTTTTAAACATCAAATTTATATTATCAACGCGAAGTGTGAGTTTTAGAGAAGCTTTTAGAAGCAGCGACAAATGAGACAAAATGATTCATTTCGAGTATTTGTTTTAAACACGGTCAAACTGATGCGTACGTCCCGACTGAAATGCAATTTATGTCATCAAAAGCAGCGCAATGCTAATACGAGAGTTAATTTTTATCTAGGGAGGATTTCAAGGAACATTCAAGGATGAGAATACCTTCCTAAAGCTCAAATAATCCTTCCCCACTTTCTTCCGTTAAATTTGATTAGAGTTTACTCTTTAATAGCTCACATCATCCTATCTGCACCGCGTTTCCCGTAAAACGGAGCATCCGCAACATCCAGTTGCCATGACAACTCGCCGCCCCCTCGATCCCACAGCTCCATCGGATCCAGACGACGCCTGCGAAGGGGTTTTCACTGCTTTGTAGGTCAGAGGGCAAACAGACCGTCCCAGATATTTGCGCTCCCTTTTCGCTCTTATTCGTTTGCTGCGGAAGTTTGGACGGAATTCGTTCTTTTATTGTTAGCAATCATTCGCTAATAATTCTTTTATTAAAAAATTTCATGGCCAGACTTTTAATATAGAGCAGTGTTTTTCCAGAGCTGCTGTTTGGGGTTGTACTTATATACTGCCGGATGATACATTTTTACCTGACTTCATTGTTTACAAGAGATTATTTTTCATTCATTTGATTCTTTGATAATTACTTCTTCTGCGAAAGAGATACATTTACCACTTGGATCATTTAACTAATGTGAATAAATTTAAAATTAATTCGAAAATTGAAGTAAGCGCTGATATTTTATAAACAATTATCTTTGATGTATCCAAATGTAATCAGTCATTGTTGTTAAGCATTTGAGTTTTGATTTATTTCAAATTCATATGAAATTTCTTGTACTTATATACTGGCGGCTGAAAATTTTTTCCCGTCTTCATTGTTCGCGAGAGATTTTTTTTACTAGTCATTTGATTCTTTGATAATTATTTCAACTTTCGAAAGCATTACATTTGTCGCCATGATCATTTAACTAATGCGAATAAGTTTCAAATTGACTCGAAAATTGAAATAAGCGCTGATATTTTTTGAACAATTATCGAAAGGTAACTATCCGTTGTTATTAAACATTTCAGTTTTGATTTTTTTCAAATTCATATGAAATTTTGTGTTATTTAACGTGAATTAAATTAATTCAAATTCATACAAGAGGAAGTTAAAAAACGTATTTCCTAACATCATAATCAAGGATTTGTTAAACAATAAATTTATTACGGTCTGCAATTTTCGTATCCTCAGCTCCAGAGCTCGAATACGCTACATTGCGATGATTAAAAAAACTACTGAAAAATGTAAAACACTGAGTTCCACACCTACCTTTCAGGGTAAAATAAAATCGTATTATGTGCATAGACAGATTGTGACGCGTAATTTTTTCTATTTACATAATTCACATTCGAATTAACATCCACAGCATCATAAATATCTGCTAAAAATTTGAGTAAACATTTTGTTATTTGCTTGTTATTCTGAGTGTATTTGAATCGATATGAGGTTTTTATCACATGTTCGAATGACAGATTTACTCACATTAGCTAAAGAATTAGATCTTTCACTATCACTTGTTAAAAAAATAATTGATTTAACTCACCTTATTCAACTATAGCAACTAACTGGAATTTACAGTATGCAAATAATATTCTTGAAAATATTTTCCCAAAACGAATGCAAAATATACCGCTGAGCAAAAATTTTTGGAATTTACAGCTAGAATAAAAATGAACAGTTGATCGACCAGTTGAAAAAAAGCAATTGAATAACGTATTTCGAAGTATATTAAGAATTGATAAATATTGAATTTATCAGCATGGAAATGGTTAATTTATAATAACTTACTATAAGATATGCATTAATTTCTACCATTTAATAATACTTCTTGATTTCTCAGCTCTTTCTGCATAGGCCAGAATGTCCACACGACTTGAAAAAATCTCTTCAAAAGAATGAAAAACAAAATACTCATGAGTAACGAACAAAAATGTCTGTTATTTTTTAAACTTAAAAATCAATTTATACGTTACAGCATGTGCTTGTTTTACCTTTTTTGTCATCATTCGAGAGTGGCTGCAGCACCCTCTATAGTTTATTGGAGCTGTGAATTTATTTTTGATATTTAATTTAACTATCGTCTGCGTTAGCCTTTTTTTTTCGTGTACTAGCAACGTCACAAGAAATTAGGCAGAAAAGTAAAAATGTTTTGACGGAATAGGAGTGTTTTTCTTGCCTGTTGGTGCGGAAAATATTATTCCATATTTTTAAGTAAGTAATTGTTTGTCCTTAATTTGTTTTTAGTTTGTTCAAAAAAATTTCTCATCAGAAATATTTGCGAAAATTTACTATGGTATTCAATTATCCGGCGAAATTATTCGATTTTACGGAATCTTCAGCATTGTTTCTATATGGAACTAATTCGGTTAGAGAATGATTTATTTGTATAAGCGGGTTATTCGTTTCCCTATTAAGATGAATAACAGGATAATTTATTCTTGGTTTTAAATATTTATTTGGAATAAATAGTTCGATCACACACACACACAAACTGCTACATATATATACAATTTCTCAGCAAATATTAAGAAAAGACATCAGATATTATAAAATTCATTCGTTTTCGTGTGTAATTAGACCACAGTTTTGTGTTTTAATTAGGTTTTTTTGCACCTAAAGTTTTCCATAGTCATAACGGGGGGGGGGACACTGTTTAGTTTTGTTTACTTTGTTGAAATAAGGCAAGCGTAAAAATTTGATTGTGTAAAACTTTGATGTGATTTTCTTAATACTTCGTTACATTATTTAGCGGTTTGCCAATTATGTATTGATAGCAAAATAACAAGTAGGCTAAACTTTTCAACTATTAAATCTTGCAAACCTGATAGTTCAGGATCTGACAGCACTTCTGTAGGAATGTTTGAGTAGGGGGAATTTTTTTTCAAAAATGTTT
>JAXGGA010001803.1:0-80000 GCA_038373865.1 Uloborus plumipes
CTTTGTGGTACATTTACGTACAGGGTGGTTCGGAAAATTTCAACCCTCATATCAATTGGGAAAATAAAATAAATAACGTGATGAATATTTCATTCAAATCAGAAATCTTTCAAGAGGCCCTCTTACGCTGTTTTCTTATTTACCCAGAAAAATAATTGGCTCGCGGCTGTTGTTTCCCTGTCTCCTGAGAAATAATAATTTTTCCTTCGGTTTCTGATCACATACATTACTAGACATGAGCAACAATATATTGCAACTGTGAAGTGCCTAAATTTTTTTTAAACATGCGTTAAAAAGAAAAAAAAATCTTTTCCAACTCAATTGATACGTTTTTTATGTGAAAATGTTAAAATAGTTTAGCAACAAAATATAATTAAGATGAGCTCCCTTTTCAACTACCTTAAACATAAAATATAATAAATAAATGCGACTGAACAAAGGAACTGTATTGTTTCTAGCCGCCGTCAGCTTGATTACTTTAGCAGCTATTTTGGGTATGAAATCGACAAGGTTTTGTATTTCGTTCTTTATTTCGTGGTACCGAACTTCGCTTATTGTTTCCTTAAACTTTTTTTCTACATTTGCCCTTAAAAAAGTTTACTTCTAAAATACAAGTTTTTGTGCCTTACCTTGGAAAATGATAAATTTCTCAAGGTTGAAATATATTTAGCCAGTAGTTATTCTTTGCCGGTGTTACAGCTTATTGTTGACCAAGACCATCTCTCCAAGTTTTTAGTTCCTAACATTATTCCACGCAACGGCTCTTCATCATTTCACACCTATTGTTTTTGTCCATTTCTGCTCGTACCTCATGCAATCAGATGACTCGATTGGATAAAAAGGTACTTAAGTAAGTTGGGCTAGAAAGAGCTGTGAAACTTATCGAAATATGTGGCCCAAGCATCTAATGCGAGATGCCTTTATAACTTCCAAGATGCTATATGCAATGAGTTACAGCCCATAAGCCATGGGCTACGGCAGAACCGAAGCTATTACACCCACAGCTCGGTTATGACATCCCGAGACTGCAGTTTCGTCCTTATTCTGGACTCCTCAGTCAGGAATAACCATTGACCGAACTTGGACTCAATGATCCTCTTATTGTAGCTAAGATTGCCAACAAACTGGTAGATCAAATTAATTTACCTTACCAGCAAGCGTCCGCAAACTATGATGCGACTCAACTCGAAATTTGAAAGCAAACGATGGATAATATGCAATGAGTTACCTCCCATAAGCCAGGGATAAGGCAGAACTGAAGCTATTACACCCACAGCTCGGTCATGACATCCTGAGACTGCAGTTTCGTCCTTTAAAATGTTAGCTTCACCATTTTTTTTTGCATCTTTCATGGTTATAAACTATTCTCGAAAAGTTGTATTGGTATATTGGTCCAAACATTAAACATTTTCTATGCATAATGTATATAATTTTTGCTATATATATATTATATATATATATATATATATATATATATATATATATATATATATATATATATATATATATATATATATAGAGGAATGTATATGCAAATTGTGCAGTGAGGTTTTTTATTATTATTGAGGAGCATTTATATCCTGTCTTCCACAAAACGTTGCCAACATTTGAGCGAACTCGCGCAATAAAAATGAACAGCATCCGCTCCTGGCGCTGCAACATCGCCAAAGCACGCCGACGCACATAACTGAAAAGTGCGCGTTCCTACAGAACAATGGCAATAATTCTCGCTTCTCTCGCCTCTCGCCCGTTATCTATATTGTGCGCGCCCTATTCTCCTCTATGACGCTGTCATTGCGCAATTTCTCATGCCTCCTGCAGTCGTTTTCAGTTTCGTGCATTTTGATTAACCGTTTCGATATCCGCTTTCCCTCCCGCGCAGAGCTCTGAATTTCACTTACATATTTCGAGATGAGGGAGGAGGATAGCGGCGTGAGTTACTCGAGTCGCATCTTTTGCTTTCCTGATCTTCTCTGTTTCTTTCTCTCGCACGTCTGCTTTGTTTTGATTAAAAGTGCAGAACGTTCTCTTCATAAATATGTTTTCTGCTCGGTGTGTTTCTCTCCCTCCTTATGGTCGACGCTTTATCTCGCCGGGCGAAGTAATAGGTTATGACTCTTGAAACAGACTCATGCTCGGAATGGTTTTGTTCTTACAGTCTTGGCGATTTGCGGCTCATGAGCTTGTATACGCCACCTTTAGGAGATTTAAGAAGTAATTCAAAGGGGTAAAATATATTGCGCGAATAGTGCAGTTGCTCGTTGAACTGGTACGTAAGTGGGTGGGTCTTGGTTTTACCTCTATCAGCAGTCATTAACCATTTATGTCCCAAATTAATTACAAAAATTTTGAAAATCAGTAGAATCTAAGGCCCCCTAAGCCTTAGGGTCCCTTTAAAAAAATGTTTTTGATCGCAGGTACCATCTGTCGGCTTTTCAGAAAAGTATAAGGAATGGTACTTAAAAGCTTCAGCATGATTACAACAGTATAGGATTCATAATTGTAAATTAATCTAAGCTGGACTTTTGAGTCCCGTCGTGTCATAAAAGGTTATTCAGAGACTGCGGTACCTCCTTGGTTGAATTGCGATAAGTTCAACAATTCAATTAGCAAAGCAAGGTTTGATGCAGTATAGGTTTTTTGAACCCACTTTGCAGGCGTTTCTTTTCAATTGCCACATCTAAAAGTTCAAACATGCATGCTAATTGCGATTCTGCATTTAGGGCCCTGCTCCACATCAGCGTAAAGCAGAAACGTAAAATGGATTACATAGTGTTCTTATGGAAAGTACCCGAATTTTCGGTTTCTGCCTTCGGTTTCTTTAGCGTTTTCCGCTGATGTGGAGCAAGGCCCTAACTGTAAACTAAAACTACTGTGTAGCTAAAATGGATTACATAGTGCTCTTATGGAAAGTAAGCCCTTACTGTGAACTAAAACTACTGTGTAACTAAAATGGATTATATAGTGTTCTTATGGAAAGTACCCGGATTTTCGGTTTCTGCCTTCGGTTTCGGTCGCGTTTTCCGCTGATGTGGAGCAGGGCCCTTGCTGTTTACTGCCACTAAATTGATAATCGTTTGTAAAAGGGCACCAAGTAAGTAAAGTAAGCCACTTTTTTCTTCAGCAGAGATTTAAAACTCCTTGCGCAGCTTTTTTCTCAAGACGACTGAGAATCCGTGACTAAGACCGGTATCAGTGATTTCAGAGGATTTTAGCAAAGCCATCTCTCAACCAAGTCTCACCGTATGGTGAAGCGTGAAAGTAAAAGCGTAATAGCGATAAACGTCATACAAAGTCTTTTAGGTATAGTAGAGGGCAAAATAACTTAATCTTTGATTGTAGAATA
This sequence comes from Uloborus plumipes, assembly GCA_038373865.1. Classification (NCBI taxonomy): domain Eukaryota; kingdom Metazoa; phylum Arthropoda; class Arachnida; order Araneae; family Uloboridae; genus Uloborus; species Uloborus plumipes. Next base: position 3,347 of record JAXGGA010001803.1, read on the forward strand.
GCTTCTGCTTTCATCGCATATCAAAAAATTTGTATTTTACTTCATTTTTTCCTTGAAAAAAGATTCAGTTGAGTTTCAATTTTTAGGAACTGTTCAAAGTAAACCAGAACCTACTCTCTTTATCTGAATAATATTTTAAAAAATGATTTCAATAGCAGAAGACTTCTGAAAGTCATCCACAGTTATGTTTTGCATTATAATCTCAAGGCAGGCTAATTTCTGGATCGCCTAGAAATGAAGCTTCTATTGTTACACTTAAACTAAACATTTATATTTTGTTATGCTACATTTCACATTTCGGTAAAAATGCGATATTCTTTTTTAACAACCCCGCTATAACAGATAATAAAATGACCATGCACTGTTAAAACTACAGGTAGCATGTGGCACCTTTAAGGTTTAAAAGTTGTAGCATCAGTGTGCACCCCTTGAAGGGTACCACTTGACTACCGATAACATCCTTGAAAGTGCCATTTGGCTCCATGTGACACTTTTAGGGGCATATGGGTCACAATTGAGTGCCATAAGGTATCCATGGGGTCTCACATGACTCCATATGGCACCTTCAAGGGTACCATAGGGAGCCAAGTGGCACCCTTCAGGGGGTGCCGCTGGTGCTACAACTTTTGACACTTAAAGGTACCACATGCAACCTGTAGTTTTAACAGTGTAAAGTTTCTTTTCGAACCCCAGCACTTTTTTTTCTTTAAAAGCGTAGGATTTTATCTCTCTCTAAGAAAACGATATTAATTATTTCACAAGACCCGTCAGAACTTGTATGTGTTTTTCAATAAATGATCTACATTTTTCACTTTGGCTGACAAAAAAAAAAAAAAAAAAAACTTCCGCCTGCAAGATAATGTTTACCCTTTTACAATATACCATATCGGAATGTTTGCGTGACAATAAACCAATAACCTAAAAGCGGAATATGCATACTTTATTTGCTTCCTACGTGAGCATCAGCATAACACCTTATCTGCTCGTAGCCTACGATCGAGGAATTCAACAACTTATGCCATCCACTGTTCTAAAACGGAACGAAACTGCCTCCGTTTCCACGTATTACCCCGTATCGATATCCTATCTTTCTAGCTTTTCATTTGGCACGGCTGTCGCCCTAAATCGTTTTCTCCACGCCGCGTTTTGATGAATGATTTAAATTTCGGAACTATTTTTCGACGGCGGTTGAATGTTCCCTCGAGAGTGTGCACGCCATTTTGAATTTCCCTTACTACAGCGCGGAGGGAAACAATGTCGAGATAGAACGAATGGCGGATCCGAGCTCCGGTGTTTATTTATGCTTTAGTCGTGTTTTGAATTCTGGAGATAAATTTCGCAGTTAATGTAAAATTCGATTATTTGTTTAGAAATTCTATTTTGTGTCGCCTGTTTTCTACTGTTCGATTATTTGTTTGGTGGCGATACGGTTGTCATCAATTACAATGAATGCAAAATTACAAACGTGACTAAAGAACGAAAACAGATAAGTTCTCGTATTTGTGGAATAGGTGTTTAAATGCAATGAAATCCGCTTGTAGTGGTTAAAACAAAAGTGATATGAGCTGTGGCAGTATTATAGGTTTTTGAAAGTTTAAGATTTGCAGAAGTTTTTGAAAGATATTGTCGTGTCAAAAAAAAATTTCTACCTGTAATAAGCAATTCTATATCTTGTTTAATGTTTTAAACTGCATCCATAAAGAGTGAAGCGTTTGAAAAGAAATTGTGCTAGTGTTGAAGATGAATAATGTCGCATATAGAACTTCATTTCCTGCGCGTATGATTGATTATTGTCCTTATTTCCTTGTTCAAATTAAAATAATGTTCTCACGAAAAGTTTTCTGCTTGTCGGATTGATTATTATTGTATTTCTTCGTGGGAAGAAAATTGAGTATGGTATACACAAGATTCTCCTTCTTATTAGATTATTTTTTGTTATTGCGTCTTTGAGTGACACTAAATCTATTGAAGCAAATACACTTACAGCTCGATCATAGCATCCTGAGATTAATTAAGATAAATTAATTTTATGTACCAGTTTGTTAGCAATCTTAGCTACAATAAGAGGATCTTTACCTCCAGCTCGATCATTGGCTATTTCTGACTGAGGAGTCCAGAATAAGGACGAAACTGCAGTCTCATGATGCTATGATCCAGCTGTGAGTGTATTTGCTTCAGTTATACTCAGTTAACACAAAACAGGTATTGAGCAGAAGTTTAAAATTCGATATGTAGACTTAAAGCGGAGTATGGTCGTGCAACTTCCGTTTTGGTTACCGTAAATCAGGGTTACTTGGACCCAGAAGAGGGCTACTTGAGCCCACAGTAAAATGATAAAATCTGGGTTTGGTACTAGCGTTAGAGACTGCAGAGGGCTTCTACCTAGTGGAGAAACGAGGAACTACGTGCAAGTCTTCAACTAGTAGGTACCAAACCTAGATTTTATCATTTTATTGTAGTGGGCTCAAGTAACCCCCTAGGGTCCAAGTAACCCTGATTTACGGTACATTGGATTATTCCAAAAGGCGTATTCTCATTTTATCTTAAGCCTTTCCTTTTATTAATTCCCAAACTCCCAAAGAAAAATCAAATCTTTGCGCACACAATAACAACTAACGCTTCATCTTTGTTAAAATGTCTCAAAGAAATGTGCATATTTTCCTTCATTTTTTATGACACAAAAAAAAAAATGAAGAAAGTATATTTTTTTAAATGTTTCAGCTGAATATTCATCTTAAAAGAAACATTTCAGAACTTGCGTCATCTTAAGCCAGCGAAATGTAGAAAAAATTATTATGAAAAATGCCTTTTTTTTAGCTTTTAGAGTAGAATACAAAGCGCAATAAAGCTCGATATACAATTCCGCTAATCCTTTTCCCATTTTTTTCCTCGAAGTAAGCTTTCTCCGTCTTTTCAAGCGAAATTCATGAAGAACTAAAATCCAATCTAAAAAGCTTCAACCATTTATCATTTTTTTAAACGAAATGCAGTAGGCACTTTTTCAATGAAACGAGATTTTCATGCAATTTGTTGATAGAAATGAAGCACTTTAAAAGGCATGAAATAGAGTTTTAACGAAAACTCAATGTGAATATAAAATTTGAACAAAAACGGTTTTTTTTTCTTTGTCTTCAGAAGGGTTCAAACAATGATACAATGCAAAAATCTTATGCAATACCAAATGAATATTTTGCTTTCATTTCCTCTTTTCATAAACAATTCAACGAGAGTAAAGAGTGGCATTTATGAATCTTTTTCCATTGGCATTTACTGAACAGAAAGTATTTTGTGCATGGTATCAAATATTGTCTAGGAAAAAAAATTGAAACAATTGTTCCCATCCGAACTTGTAAAACTGAAGAGAATTTAAAGAGAAGTACGTGAGGCACTTTGGATATTTTTCCTCTTTAACCCATTAATGCCTGACATTTTTTTTTCAAAGATATTTTGTATACTGGTTACAAACAGTCTTTAATGGACAGGAAAAATAATTAAAAAAATATTATGTAAAAAATAATTTTTTTATTTGGAAAAGAAAAATTGTCCCTTAAAAGTTACGATAGACCCCAGAGAGTACATACTTTTTCTACTAAAATTTGTTTCTGCCTGAGATATAATATTTAAAAAGACATTTTATAAGAAGAAATAAAATCAGCAATTAACATAAACTGGGAAGCTGAGAATAACTTTAAAAACTTAGCTTTTTTTCTTGATATTATGAACGATGTCATTTTTGATAAAGATCATATTAAAACTGCTACAGAACACACTTTACAATGGTTATGTGCTTCAATCTGTTAATAACGAATGGAAACAATACCGAGGTACTCATTGAACACTATTATTTGTTTGAAATGTTCATTTTGGGGAAATTCAGTCCCTTTTTTGAACCGTTCCTAAAAATAGACGCTAGGCATTAATGGCTTAACCCAGCATAAGTATGTGTTTTAATACCTTATACATTACTTTCTGTAGATTGTTTTCTTGTTACTACGCAAGAACTTATTTATTTCTTTAGCAAATTCCATGATTTACTTCTCATTTTAAAGCTAACGAAAAATAGACTTACTATCTAAAAATTGTTTTTACTTTTTCTTTTTGTGTGTGTGTGCGTGCTCGCTCTTTAGATTTGACACTTTATGATTTTTTAAAAAATGATCTATCTGTGTGTGGGTGAGTTTTCAAACACAATTTGTTGTTCAATTTTATTACGCTAACATCATGCATGATTATTTAATTTATAATAATGCGAGTGATTATTTCTGATAGTATATTCTTAACCCATTTATGCCCAATAGCTTAAAACGGGACGCTTGTTAGTTACTGCATACAAAAACCTGTAATGGGTATATCCTTTTACTAAAACTGTTTTTCACAAGTCAAATAGTCCTTCTTTTTGAGAAAACCAGTTAGAGCCACTATTTGGACATCAGAGTTTATTTATTGACAGCTATTTTCAGACAAATCAGTCAAGCAACGATCCAGCATGGGTAGCCACAGAAAGTAAGTTTTTTTTTTCGCGAACTTATTTTTCATAAAATTAAACTATTTTAAAATGATTTGCTTAAAATTGATCACAGATGCCTTCCGTAATGTTACTTTGCAAAAGTAATGTCAAGTAAGGTCGTATTTTGCTCACATATCTGATGAATTATCCCATAAACAGGATGTTAAATGACTTAATAAATATGGCAACGGAGAACTATTTCAAGTTTAAAATGTATGTAAACCATTCCAATTAAAAGAATTTTAAGCAGCTAAAAATTGAAAAAAAAAGTTAAAAAATTTAGGCATAAATAGGTTAATTTACTCATGCAGAGTGTGGCAGAAATAACTCCCAAATTCGTGCTAAAAATTTAAAATGCAGAAACTAAAATAGATTGTGAATGCATTTTAATAACAAAAAATGCTTATTATCAAAAATTTTTATTTTTATTTTTATTTTTTTGCCCTATCAAACATTAGAGATACAAATGCGCAAAATGTATCTTCTTTACAATTCGAAATTTTAATTTAACCATTAAACATAAGAGCAATATTTTCAAAGTAAAACTTATAATGGCATTTTAGAGGGGAAAAATGTTTAATAATGTTGTTACAAAAACAACTTGAACATAAATGACATTCATAAAAACTGCTCCCGATTATTCAATTTTCATAATGTTCAAAACTACTTCAAGAGTTTTCGTTTCTCTTCTCATTTTCTTATTCTAATGATTTGAGGCTAAATATCTCCTAAGTTTTAGAGAAAATATCTTTTTTTGGAGCCAAACTAATGTAGAAACCTTAATGGACGAAAGCAGAAAACCCGATATAATTAGAGATTATGGAAGCCCGAGGCTCTTTGATACTTAAATGAATCATAAAATTGCTAATTAAGTATAAAAGCTTTTTTAAATGAAATGGTATCGTTGAATTGAGAAGTGAAGTGAAGTAATTTTTTTCCATTGATTCATCACTCCACTGAGATGAGAAATCGTCCAATTTCAGATTTTCTGTCCAATTAGAGTGAAGAGAACAATAATTAGCAAACAGTATCCATAATCTAAATGCAATGAGTGTTTTTTTTTTTTTTTTTTCATTTCTGTAAGGAATCCTAGTTATAATTTTAATGCAAATTTGCCTGTTTTGGAATGCTTATTGCGGTTAAATTTTCGTACTATCTGCAAATATCTGCACTTTTTCTCTTCTAAAATCAGTTGAAGGGTGAATATCAGGAAAAGTGCCAATTTGACCATGGAAAATTTCAATTTTTAAAGATACTCAGAAAATTAAATTAATTGGGTATTTCAAATACACATTAGTAACAATATTTTTTAAAAATTCGGGGCATGGTCAAAGTGAACATTTACCCCCCTTTTAGGGGGTTGTCTTTGAGCGTTACCGGCATGATGAGAATGCTACCGAACTGACAACTATTACAGATTTTACACTTAGTATACAAAAGTAAACACTTTCACTACCTTTTATGTTCAAAAATAAAATAATTATTACTTAGAATATAATAATATTTTCAGAGCCTGAACGCTTTTTAGTTTTATAATTAGAGACTAATTAAAAGTTAGTTAAAGTCTAAATAAGTGCGATAAAGTTTTTTTCAAACAGATAAAGAGGTTAATAGTTAAAAATGAAAATAAAATAAAATTCTTAACACAATCTTAAAAAACGAAATTAGATCAAGACAGTCAGAGTTTGGCGGGGGAGGGAGATTTTCAATAAACTGTTCGTAAGTTTTCCATTTTAAAACAAAATTATATTTTTGGGTGCAGTAGTTAGGAACGAAGGTCGGAATATTGATGTAAAAGAAAAAAAGGTGAAAAAAAGGCAATAATTTTGTTTGAAAACTCAAATTTTGCAGAAAAATTAATGTTTTCGAAGCATTTAAAAAACAATGAATAAACTGCTAAAATGGGAAAATTTGGCAGGAAACACGATACACTTGAATCTACCTTTGTACTTTAAAACTCAACAAACTCATAACTCGAAGAAAAAACATCGGTAACGCACGCTTCAGTTTCGTAACAAATACCTTCTACTTTGGCGCTGCCGACATGACCGCTGCCGACATGACAAATTTCCCGCAATATGATACCTGAACATCCCTAATTAAAGATTCGAAAATAAAAACACCTTATAATGTCCATGACAATAGGTTTCTTTTCCATTATGCAAAAATAAATTGAAAAATTACTTTATTTTGTGTCTTAAATTCCGCTGCCGACATGACACTTCATTTGGTAGAAACAGAAAAGGCAAGATTGAAAAAATCTTACCGGTAATTCAATGCAGCCGAAGTGAAAATTTTCTATCGGAACTGAAACATCACATATTAGAGCTTCACCCAGCGTAATTTTTTGGCGACAAAAAATGTTTTGTCTAGATTTTATCAATCCAGAAGTTGGCTCACTCCTCAAACTATGAAAACTTGTGACAGGCAGAAATTGCTTTTTTTTATCGATCTAAATTCATTTTATCTAAAACACAAGAGTTAATCGTCATAGATGAACATAAAACACGTTATTTCCTTTTGTATTTGTTTCTGCTGCGATGTTTTATAATCCGCAGGATTTTTTTGAACTTTGCGATTCGAATGTGTGACGCGCTGCCGACATGACATTGAGGCAATAAAAAGAATTCTATAATCACAAATTAAAGTAAAACCTGAAAATTTTGTCATGGATTGTATGTGCGACGCAGTTTACTGTATGGGAAAAGAAAAATTTTTAGTTTTTATTTGGAAGTACTTGAGAAATTCATTTGTGACTTAAATTAGCACTTTTCCTGATATTCACCCTGAAACAGTTTTGGGACATTTAGAAAATTTTGCTGGTGTGTTTTTGTTGCTTCTAACGTAGGAAGAATTAAACTGAGGAAGTTTCTCAGTTTTCTTCTAAAGAAATGTGATTTACCCTTTGAGGCATGAATCAATTTTTGGTATTGAATATATATATATATATATATATTTATATATATAAATAGATAAATAAATATATACATACGTGGTGAGCTCCTTCAAGCCTCCCATCGAATGGTGACTAGACCTTCTCGGTTTGGTTGGGGAAGTGAAGTTATCTTTTCCATCTATCGAGCTAGGCCCTGGGAAGAAGTTGGAGCAACGGGGAGTTAATTTACACTGCTCGACATTGAAAATGCTACACCAAGAAGGAGTGGTCAGAAAGTCATGCAAATTTTACCGTAGACGCACGTCACTGAGTTATGCAAATGATATGAAATGCGCAGCTCTCCGACGCACGTGAAGTAAGATATAAGAGAATGAAGTTGAAAAGTGGGCTATGTTCATGTTGGTTTTTCTGCCAGACTAATTATCGGAGAAATTTGGTTTTTGTCTCGAAGGATACGTGTGATAGGAGGAAATGCCACGCCGTCCTCAACGAAACTTCCAGCATATAGACGACTTTACAAGGAGTATGGTGATCGGACTGAGAAGGGGAGGTTGGTGCATACGTCAAATTGCAGCTGATACCCACATGGATGCAAGCACTGTGCATCGGCTGTGTCGGAGATGGTTGGAAAGAGGAAATGTAGCCACATTGAGGGGTGCAGGTGCAGCCAGAGTGACGTCAGACCGCTTGGATCGACGGATTCACCGACAAGCTGTGGCGGACCCGCAAGTCACTTGTACGTCGATTCTGCAGCACGTGCAAGGTACCCTGGATGTTCCTGTGTCGACCAGAACCATTTCCCGTCGACTGGTTGCACGTGGCCTGCAATCACGGCGCCCGCTAAGAAGACTGCCATTGACCTCACAGCACAGACTCCAACGTTTGGAATGGTGCCGGACCAGAGCGACGTGGATGGCAGAATGGCAAACCGTAGTGTTCTCAGATGAATCCCGCTTCTGTTTGTCCAGCGATAGTCATCGCATACGTGTGTGGCGTCGACGTGGAGAAAGATCGAATCCGGCAGTAACTGTGGAACGCCCCACAGCGCGACAACGTGGCATAATGGTTTGGGGCGCTATTGCATACAATTCCGTATCACCTCTAGTTCGTATTCAGGGCACTATGACGGCCCAACGATATGTAGATAATGTACTGCGGCCGGTGGCAATCCCCTACCTTCAGGGTCTGCCAAATGCAATTTTTCAACAGGATAACGCCCGGCCTCACAGTGCTCGAATCAGCCAACATGCTCTACGAGGTGTACAGATGCTTTCCTGGCCACCATACTCTCCTGACTTGTCACCAATCGAACATGTGTGGGACGTGATTGGACGCCGTTTGCAGAACCTGTCACTGCCTCGTTCAGAGGACGAACTGTGGCAAATGGTTGAAAGGGAATGGAGTGCCATCCCTTAGGACACCATCCGCAGGCTTATTGACTCCATGCCTAGACGTGTTTCTTCGTGCATCGCTGTCCGCGGTGGTCCTACTTCTTACTGAGCCGACGCCGTCCTCGCTCTAAATTTTGCTTATTTATTTTGAAATAAATATCACTTATTGTTCCATGCTGTCTCTGTCTTCTTACCAAATTTCATCAATTTCTGACCACTCCTTCTTGGTGTTGCATTTTCAATGTCGAGCAGTGTATTAAACATAAAAAGCAGTAAGTACAAAGAAGTTTTACAAAGTTAAAGAGTTCAAAATGTTTGACGTTGTTAAATTTTTATGGACCCCTAAAGTTGAAGGGGCGGCATCAAAAATTAAGCAGATTTTTAAGGCATGGAAGTTGCTGTGAGCCAAATTTCTTACCAGGAACTGTTTAACTCCAATTTTCTTTTTGTATATGGAATATAGAAGGTTGAAACTTTACAAAATGAATGTTAAATTTGTGGTAAGTTGTTGCCGTAAGGTCAGTGAAGGCCCTCAAAACAAGGCATTTTTGACGTTTTTTAGCGTTTTTGAGGTCCAAAAACAGCTTGTACATTTCAGTTGGAACGACATAAGTAGTGTCGTTTGAAAGACCAGTGTAAGCACTTTAAAATAATGTATAAATAACCGAGGAAAGTTCAACGTCTTTTAGTTGCGTAAGGCCGAAAGATGAAAAATATCATATTTTACCGATATTCAAACGGTCATAACTTCCTCTGCCAACAACATATTGAAATATTTTTTTCGCCAATGTCATACTCTATTCTTTGTTTTAACAGAACAGTTGAGTCCTTTGAGGCAAAATGTGAAATTTTTTTTTACAAAAAATGCACAGGAAAAAAAAAATTTTTGTAAAAAATTTTTTCACATTTCACCTCAAAGGACTCAACTGTTCTGAAGAATAGAGCATGACATTGGCAAAAAAAATATTTCAATATGTTGTTGGCAGAGGAAGTTATGACCGTTTGAATATCGGTAAAATATGACATTTTTCATATTTCGGCCTTACGAAACTAAAAGCACGTTGAACGTTCCTCGGTAATTTATACATTATTTTAAAGTGCTTACACTGGTCTTTAAAACGACACTACTTTTGCCGTGTCAACTGAAATGTACATGTACAAGCTGTTTTTGGACCTCAAAAACGCTAAAAAACGTCAAAAATGCCTTGTTTTGAGGGCCTTCACTGATCTTACGGCAACAACTTACCACAAATTTAACATTCATTTTGTAAAGTTTCAACCTTCTATATTCCATATACAAAAAGAAAATTGGAGTTAAACAGTTCCTGGTAAGAGTTTTGGCTCACAGCAACTTCCGTGTCTTGAAAATCTGCTTAATTTTTGATACCGCACCTTCAACTTTAGGGATCCATAAAAATTAAACAACTCAAATTTAGAGCAAAACATTCTGGATTTGGTCTTTCAATAAGATAGTAAACATTTGGTAATTTTTTGGAAAAAATCTGAGACGTCATGAATCACAAGCGTGACACTCAGATTCTTGCTCTTAATGCATGAAAATGTATTGATTATTCCCCTTACGGAAAAGGATTGAATTTAAATTAATGTAGAAAATCCAAATTTTTGCCCAGATCATTTTTTTAATGCATTTAATCCTACACAAGAATTATACCTCCTTGAAAAGCGCCCTTAACATTCACGCATCATTTATCAGCTAAATGCTGCTCTTAATTACTCCTTATCAAATATATTTTAGTTAAACCATTGTATACCAATCTGGACCATAATTACTCGTATATATATTAACGAAGAGCTTTATTAACCTACCCTATTTTAACTGCAGCTTTTATTAACGAAATTCTTTAAGGTAGGTCATTATAAACCCATTTTCTATCAACTGAAGCTTTTCTATTCCAAGCACCTTTCTATGAAATCATTTATTTCATACTAATCCTTGCCCCCCCCCCTAGAAATGTTAGCAACGAAAACTTCTATTTACTGATAGTATATCAATGTCAACTTATCCAAATGATTATAGAGTAATCTAAGAGGTATTTAATGGACCAAGACATCGTCGTCAAACTATTTTCAGTTAATTGATGCTTTCATAACCTTATCTTCTAGTTCACCAAGTTTTCAGTTAACCTAGCAACTAAAAAGGAAATCATAAAAGGAACGATAAGAAGACATAAACTATTCTTTAAAACTTAACTAAACTGAAAGTGTCAGTGTTATTAATCAATATAAAATTTAGTAACCCTACTGCAATTTCCATAGATAAGTATAAGCTATTGAAAAAATGTTTGCAAGATAAGTAATTCTCCAGATATCACTTGCTTGTTGCTTTCGTCGAGATCCCAACTAATACTTTTGTATATTTAAGAGATATCACGAGATATTCTTGATAATACTTCCACATAGGTTTGAAGACATTTATTGTAGCTGAGATTTGTTTTTTGCTTCAAATCAGGTTCTTATCAGGGATCCCATTATAGCTGAGAATTTAACAAAACTGGGACATGATTCACTTATTTAAATTTATTAAAATGAATGACGTTGCAGGGTTAGATTTTTGCACAGAAAGTAGGACAAGAGGTCATTGTTTAAATCTGGTCAAATCTCAGGCTAATCTGGAAATTCGAAAAAATTACTATTTTATCAGGGTAGTGGGAACTTAGAACAGTTTACCGGAAAAAGCGGTAAGGAGCATTGGAGTAGATAGCTTTAAGAGGGCCATTGATTTTCATTGGGGTCTTTGACTAGGACCAGCCCAGTTGGGCCCAGAGCCTGTTGCTGGTCGTCGCATTTGTATTTGTGTTTGTATAGCTGATAAAATGGGATGCAGAAATTTCCGGTATCAGTGTGTGGTAACAGCATTTGATAACCACTACAAAATCGATTGTTTACCTTGAATTTTCTACTTAAAACACAATTCTATATGTGTTCAATATGAGCGTTAAAAATTCTGTTAATGTATTTTGGTAGTTTTCCCCTCTAAAGTGCGTCATTATTTTTGTTTAAAAAAAAACTTTTTTTGTATAATGATAACCGGTAATTTCACCAAAAGAGGACCGCACCAGTCACCCCCCCCCCTTTTTTTTTAAATTTAGGTACGAAGTTGAGGGACTGAAATTTTGCTTAGTACCGTACCCTTCGTGACGGTTGAACGAGCATCAAATTGAATATTTTGGAACGTTGGATTAAACGAGTACGCTTTCTGTTCGTACTCGGTGAATCTTCATGTCATCGAGACCATGGTCCCCTGGTCCCACGTCCAATATCAAAAGCAGTAACATCCCTTTGTACCTAATATTTTTAAAAAATAGTTAAATACCTTTCTTCAAACAACATTCATTTACAAGAAAAAAATAAGTATCAGATAATTATTTTTTATGTAATCTGAGTAAAAATAAGCATCAGAGCGAAAATATCATGTATTCCTTTTTTGGAATAAAAATATTAAATTGCGTACTCCTACATAAATGGTCACAAAATGAAAAGTCGAAATTAAAAAAACGGAAAATTTGCTCAAACTATTCAACAAACTTCCTTCAATATATCGATCAAACAAACTCTCTATTGGGAAATACGTAATCATAGTCAGCACTGCTTAAAAGTAATTGTTTTCTTCTTAACTAAGAGGAGAACAAATGAAAATACTTATCAATAAATTTAGTTAAAATTGAACCATGTACAAGATTTTAAAAAATCATAAGTTATAATTAAAAGCTTAGTTACAAAATGTGAAAGTCATCTCCAGAGCATGCATCAGTTTTTCTTCAAAAATAGTTAATTATTACCTCTCTCGAACAACTAATTAAATATTTAACCTCCTCCAAATTATCTTTTGTTTCTGTACTCCCACAGCAACTGTTATGCTAAAAATTAGCCTTCGGCCTTTTTGCGTGTTCACTCTAAATAAATCATAAACTACGTGCTCGGAAAAACGAAAGTACAATTTAAAAGAAAACTAAAAGACGGAATACAACTTTATCTGCGTTTGTGTGACCCGGAGTGAAGTTGAGTTGAGTGGATTTTGTTGGAGACAAACAACCTCGTCTGCCGATATTTCGCATTTAATACATGCAGAAGTTGAAACCCCGGAGGTCTGAAGTGTTAAAATGCATTTGACTTCTTGATGTTAAGCGATAAAAGAAGTGAAAAAATATGGGAACAAAACGAATATTCTCTCCCACGTACCCAAATGCATCCTGTTCTTCCCCAGTTGATGAAAAAAAGGCAACTTAGATAAAAGATTCATAAGAACTTATCAGTTCTGAGGGAGCCCTTTAGATGGAGCTTGATTGAGCAAAAAAATTGCTTCTGGCCATTTTTTTGAAAGTATTTTTTTTTTCGTACATTCAATTCGTTTTTATCGAGAAAACAAAACATGCAAATGGAGAGAAGCTTTCATCGAAATCTTTATCTTCGAATAACCGTTTGCCATTTTTTTTCTTTCGTTTCCCATGTTCCCCAGTTTAGATAATAATGTCCTTTTCTTTGATGCTTATCAGCAGCGTTTCATAGTTTGGCAAAACCCCAGTGTTGAATTTTGTCTTCTTTTGATTTTATTATCTTCTTCATGAAAGCATAACGACAGAAATTTGAAGCTATGTGGATTTTCTTTTTGCTTCAAAACATTTTTGATAGTTTTTTTGTGACATTTTAATAGCAGTTTTTGGTACAGAATAGAGCTAGACTTTTAACAGAAATGCTTCAATTTGATTGAGGGGAAAAACAGTATATGAACATTGCGTTTTGACGAAGTTTTGCATGGTTTTTCTCTCTAATTACACTTGTTTTTTTAGTCATTCTATACATGGACACTTGTATAAAAAGTAAAAATAAACTTTCCAACCTTATAATTTCCTAAATTCAAGCAAAACTACAGACACTTGTTTCAGAGTTACTAGGAACGGGCTTTTCAATGAAAAAGATAGGACTTGGTGGAAAGTATATGTAGGGCCAGGGGGGACAAAGATGAAAGTGACTAAAAAGCGATTTCGAGAAAACGAAGAACAAAGTTTGATTTCTCGTAACTCCCTTTGTAGTTAATAGAGTTTTCATGCACATTTCGGTCGATTCACATATTTTTCCCCCTTGTTGTTCTACCAGATGATATTAATCCTTCATAGCCCCTAGATTGCGCTAATATCTCAAAATGACGAAAAAGTGACTTTCATCTTTTTTCCCCCTGGCCCTTCATATAAGTTCTGATATACATGCATATATATATATATATATATTTATATGTAGGGAGAGAGTGAGAAAGATAGAGAAACAAATTCCTTTATTAGTGAAGAATACACACATACATACAACAGACCCCATTTCAAAGATTAGCACACACCCCTACCCTTGTCTCGTCAACGTAGCTCTTTTTATGCTTACCAGATGAACACTTGAACTGTTCAAACCCTGAAAATTTTAAGAATCAACTTAAACCCAGCTCTAATCTCGATTATAAATTATCCAGACGCATCAAAACAACAAAGCTCGTTTAAACCCTCATCTCGCTGGAGTGTGGCAAATCCGGGACTATATTTCATCTCGTCCGGACAGTTCCGCATCATCCGGCGAGTCGGGTCATCATCTTCATCTGGCCCAATTAATGATCCTCCTTTTCGGCAACATAATGTAAAAGGCAAACATCGGGCCGCGCCATTTATTACCGCGCCGATGTAAAAGTCGGACGCCAATTATGATTGAATAATATCCCACCCCCGCTTAAAGGTCATTCCATAATAAATACGAAACTTTTCCCCCTCTCGGCTTCATTAATAATACACTCTAGAGCCTTAAAATATTATAATCGCCTCCATCATGCTAGGGGAGGCTGCCTTGTGAGGAAAAGCAAATTGAGTCAGCTGCTGTGAATAATGTCTTGGATAAAAAATGGGGATATTATTTGGTGTGAAGATGCAAGAAGAATGAAAGTAGTGAGGGAAGTTTAATTAGGCATCAAATCTCATGTTTTAGGGTATATTTATTCCTACAAAGTAAATTAACGTCTTCAACTAAAATAAAAAATACTAATTAATTTAAGCAGTAGTTATTCTTTGCACATATTTCGAAGACTTTAATATCAAAACCAACAAATACCACCTGTATTAATTTAGCATTATGAATTCCTACACTGTAAAAATGAATGTTGTTTTTACAGTATAATACAGCTAAATTTATGATAATAAACAGTAAAAAATGGCTAATTTTACAGTAATAAACTGTCAAATTGGTCATTTTACAATACTAAACTGTAAAATTCCTAATTTTACAGCTCATTTCCGTGAATGTTACACTTTTAAACTGGAACCTCTGCTGCCAGTATTATACTGTTGTTTATACAGTATAGTAGGGAAGAGTTGCCCAAAACGGGATAGGCGGGCAAAACGGGATAGCGGGCGTTGGAGCTTGACTGGTGGTACTATCTCGCAGAAGACATGCTAAACTGGTTCCCGACCTCCATGACAGCATACTCAGCTAATATCTCGACTCTAGCCACGTATTTTGCAAAGAAATATTTTTTCAAAGTTTTCAATCGAGGTTTTTACTTACTTTTTACTTTTTTCGACTGCAGAACAACTAGAATTTTGGTTCTTCGTAATTCGGAACAATTCCGGTTAGAACTGTATTTTGTTCATAGCTCTTTTAGCAACAATTTCATGTACTTAAATATTGCTAGTGAGTGGCGGTTCCGGGGTCAGCCCTTTATGTTGTCAAAAGCATCATGGTCGGGCAAAACGGGACACTTTTAGGGTGCCCAAAACGGGATACAATTTTGATGTGTCCCGTTTTACCCGACTATTTCCATTAATGTCTTTTCAATGTGTTTAAATATCACGAAGCGAGCTAGAGGTTCGCAAGTGCGTGTTTAACCATCCTGACAAAGGGATTACTATCTACGAAGTAGGAAATATGTTCAATGCAGCATTTTAACGAGCAGCTCTTGTCGAAACTGCTGTGAATGGGTTCACGAACACAGGCATTTTCCCATATAACCCCAGATGTCTTTCCTGAATATCTCTTTGCTTCCTCTCTTCCAACAGATCACCCATTGCTGGATGCTCAGAACATGACGTCCTAACACCCATTAAATCTGAAACAAAATGATCAGATCCGAAGGATCTTCAAATTTAGTCATAGCATCTAAGTGTTTGCTGTCATCACAACCACTAAAGACAGTATTGAAAGAATCACTTAATGCAACGATAACACTAGCACAAACGCAGGATTTATCCTACCGTTCACTTCAACAGGAGTAAAAGGACTTGGACTATACTGTCGCTCTTCACTGCCATTTTCTATATCACCCAAAGAAATTCTACCTCCACCACGAGTGATTGGACCAAGACCTCAAAATAAACACGATAATAGAAGAGGGAAAACAGCATTTATAACAAGAAGCCCATTTAAACTTGAATTGGAAGAAGAACGAGAAAAAAAAGAACGAAAAAGAACTTAAAAGCTGGAAAAAAAAGGGCTGCCAAAAGAAGTCTCTTGAATGTTCCGAAAACAAAACAAATGAGGCGTAAAAGAAAACCAGGTGGAGATGCAAAACAGGCATATAAATTTTTAAAATGTTGCTCTGAACCTGAAAAAACCCCACAAACACCAGTTGCAAAAATGGAAGAAAATGGACGTAACATGAAAAAAACGGAAAAAAAAATCATCAGTTGGACAAGGTTGGACGTCGTCGTCTTCTGAATATGAAACTGAAAAAGATGAAGTATGTATTTTCTGCAACGCTTTGTATCTTGAATCGAAATCTGGAGAAGGAAGCTGGATACGATGCTCGAGCTGCCAGGGATGGGCCCACAAAGCTTATTCCAAAGCAGACGAAGAAGACGACGCATTTTTATGCGATTTCTGTGTTATGTAATTTTCCAACTTTACAATTACGTAGCCTACTTTTGGTCAAAAAACTAAATCAAAAGTAAAATCAGTACAAAATAATAACATACAATTCCCTATCCCGTTTTACCCACCCTTGGTCGGGTAAAACGGGATCGTATAAGACTTTTTGAAACCAGTATTTTTCACATAAATAATATCGAACAAATATGACAAAGGTATTTTTAGTAATGTAAAAGGTGTATACTTTTAAATGGCGTCTAACTTTGGAATGTACCTTGTATACAATAAGAAATAAAACGAAGAATAGGTTAGCTATCCCGTTTTGGGGTACTTTCCCCTACAGCTAAATTTTATGGCAAAAATCTGTAAAATTTTTACTTTACAGTAAGAAACTGTAAAAGTGCTGGTTTTAGTTTATTATTTCGTATTTTACGGTTTTAAATTGGGACCTCGGCTGCCAGTATTATACTGTAAAAACAACAGTTCATTTTTTGCAGTGTAAATGGCTGGAATCACGCTGAAGCTTTTAACTACCACTCTTTGTACTTTGGTAAGAGGCCGACAGATGGTAGTTGCTATCGGAAGCAGCTTTCTTAGGAGCCCTAAGGCGTAGGGGGCCTTAGACCCTCAAAATTTTCCAAAAAAAAATTTCGGTATATATGTTGTTTCATGTATTTTCGACTAAACCACCCCAAAAATGTGTAAAAATTCATTGCTAAGTTAATTTGGACATAAAGGGTTAAAGGACAAAAAGCATTCTGATTTGTTGACTGCGGGTTTTGACCTATTCATCTAGATGCGTTAAAAATGAAGGAAAAGGTATTCATCCGCAAACAGTTGTTTCTCGAATAACTTGTCGAGCCTCTCAGCCAGTGCAAAACAAAGTTTGTGGACATTAAAATAATTCTTGAAAATAAGTTTTAGAGAAAAGCTGTTTAAGGCATACTTTCTATTATATTCCGATGTAATTTTCTGTGGAATTTCATGGACATTCGTCTAATCCCCCGAAACAAAAAACAAATAGATCCGAATTTCTTACGGACTGTTTTATACAGGGTGTCCACTCCTATCGTGGACCAATAGCTAATTTCTAAACCGTTAGAGATACGCATATAGTTCATTTAGGAAAAAATCTCCAAATTACGAAAGGAATTTTGGGTCTATTCAATGTTTTTCAAAAAATCAAATTTTGAAAGAGTTACGAAATTTAAATTTTTATACAGCCTCCCAGTCCTATCAATCATATTTAGTAAAACATTCTTGACACTGTAACGTTTAAAACTAAAAAAAAATCACTCTTCTACCACAAAAATTTACCGAGTTATGACGTTTTGAAAAATCAAGATTTTGCATTATTTCATGACGTCATCGAGAGATCCCTAAAGGGACCGTATGCGAAATCCTTCAAAATCTTGATTTTTCAAAACGTCATAACTCTGTCAATTTTTATGGTAGAACAGTGATTTTTTTTTACTTTTAAATGTTACAGTGTCAAGAATGTTTTCTCTACTAATAATAAAGCTGAAAGTTTGTCTCTCTGTCTTTCCTTCTGTCTTTCCTTCTGTCTGTCTGTTACGCGCGTAGCGCCAAAACCGTTCGGTCGATTTTCATGCCACTTGGTACAAAATTAGTTTGTAGCATGTAGTTTTGCACCTCGAAGCGATTTTTCGAAAATTCCATTTCGTTCTTTTTCTATTCGAATTCTTAGCGGAAATTCGATAAAATAGGGAAGAAATATTTTATACACATTTTCAAGTCTTATGTCATTCGAAAGCTTGAAATTTTCTGCACAAAATGACGTTTTTTCGAAGTTTCTACGATCATCAGGAGAGCTGTAACAATTGTTTTTAGAATCCCGAAATTCAAGGCTTACCTTCAGTAAAGCAAGCCAAACGATTCTAAAATGGCTTTGCTCGCGAATAAAATTTGTTTGAAAATAGAGATGAAATGAATTATTTTATCAACGGAAATCAACTTTTCATGTTGTTACCATGGTTACGTTTTTATTTCGTTCTTTTTCCCTTAATAATTTTTAAAATGTATTTGTTTTTGTAACAATCCAAACTCCAAGCCTTATTAAAATTAGTCAAATGAAATATTAAAAACCGTGATAAGATGGCACCTGTCAATCAAATGAGAAATCGAGTCCTTTCCTTAAAATACAGGATACCATTCTAAATTTATCGTCTGCAAAACATATTTTACTTCATTATTAATTTATTTCAATATAAATTGCAGCAAATGGCTTGAGTGAACGAATTTAGCTTTTAATTTATCGTTTGCTGGTTGATCTTTGTCGATGTTTATTGTTTTTATTATCATTGTGAAGAATAATGCACGAAATTTCTAGGAAATAAAACTTTCTTCTTCTTTTAAACTTTGTTAAGATTTCTGTTGGTTTCTGTGAGCAACAAAATTTTTCTTATTTTTTCTTTTGGCTTATTTTTGTGCACCTATCTTTGGGGTTGCATTCGAATGTCCCCAAGGGGGTGATTTACCCCTTTTATGGGGTAATCAGGGCTTTCAATGCAGACCAAAGTGATATGAATTGGCGCGACCACTTGGCGATATCTCGCCAAGCTTTTGGTCACCAAGTGTTTGACGCCAATTTGGCGACATATCGCCAAGTTGGCAATAAATTTAGCGAAAAAAAATTTTTTTGGGTTCAATTTGGCGCTATTGGCGATATTTTGCGAAAAATCTACTGAATGATGTTAAAATCGGCGATATTTAGGAGATTAATCATTGTAAAACATTTTTTTGCATTGTTTCGTGGCAAACTAGGGATGCAAATGTTTGAATTGTTATCTTACTCACTTCAAGCACTATTTTAGCACTTAAGGCATCTACTAAGAAATTTACACGTAAAAGGAAGTAGTGTAGGGTCCATACCAAATTTTTATATCATACTTTGAAGGAATTATAGTTGAATTATAACTAAAATAGAGTATTTTTTTCTGCTATATCATTTTTTTACAAATGAACTTTTAATTTTATACCACGGGCAAAGCCGTGCGGGTACCGCTAGTACTAAATATGATTGATAGGACTGGGGGGCTGTATAAAAATTTAAATTTCGTAACTCTTTCAAAATTTGATTTTTTGAAAAACATTGAATAGACCCAAAATTCCTTTCGTAATTTGGAGATTTTTTCCTAAATGAACTATATGCGTATCTCTAACGGTTTAGAAATTAGCTATTGGTCCACGATAGGAGTGGACACCCTGTATATTGTACTATGTATAGCAGTCAGTATGGGAAATTTGGACTGTTATATATACTGCGCATTATATTAATTATATACTATAGTATAATATTATATTATACTGTTTATTATTTAATGATTAGTATAGATTAAAGGAATCGTATTTTTTACCCTCTTACAACCAGTTGCTTCAGTTTAAAAAGTTCTACTTTCCTACTCAGTCATGCAATTTCAATTACTTTTATGTGTTTTTGATTTCCAGATTTTTGTAATCTCTTAAAAACTTCTTAAGGATACATCGATTGAATTGAGACTCCATTTTCAAACGTGCTAAGTCATTGTCTGTTTTCTGTCTTCGTTCATTGTATAATGACATCTTTTCACCAAAAACCTGTAGTAATGTTCAACGTGCTTCGCCATTTATTTACATCTCGTTGTTTGTTGTAGATATATTAAAATCTGCACTATGTACAAGTCTTGTAACGAACACAACATCGTGTTGTGAAGTTAAAAATATTGCGCAAAGCTAGCAGAATCTTACATACACGTGTTACAGAGTTACAAGGAACGCATTTTTCAATGCAAAGAAAGTAAATTTATCTTTGAAAAGACATCTGGTAACGTTGACTACAAGGTTGAATCAGAAACGATAGTTTTCACTTTTCATTGCGCATAACACTGATAACAAACAAAGAAAAAAAATAGTGCCAAAGTTCTTTTAATTTCAAAAGCCATTTTAATATGAACTCTTTCCCATGCATTTTTCCTCTCCATCATAATAACCTTTCATGATGCCACTATGGGAAGCAGAATTTCCAGAACAGCAGTGATGATGTGTTCGTCAGAGGGGTGTGTCGAATGTTATTTAGAGAAGGGTAGGGATTCCTGAGCAATTTAGGTTCGGCTCTAATGACTAAGGGATCATGCCTTGCTCCTGACATTTATGGGCGGGGTTTTTGTGGAGGAGTTCTCGACTTTTATGATTGAATAACTTTTAATGCACCGTTTCGCTGTTCATCTGTTTTGCAAGCAAACTAAAGTTTGGCTTCTAAACGCCCCAATTTTCACGGTAATTATGATATACTTGACAGTTCTTGAAGTCCGCTCTTCTTTTGCAACAAAAGGAAAATAACAGCTCCAGTTTTCTGGTATATAGTACTTCAGAAACTGGACTCACTCTACTTTTTAGCCTACTTTCCCGTTAAAAATAAAAGAGACGAAAAAAGCATTAAAATTGGCTTAATGCATCTAAAAAATGTCGCCAAGTCCAAAAAATATCGCCAAGTCCAAAAAATATCGCCAAGTTCAAAAAATATCGCCAAGTAAAAAAAAGTCAAAAAGAAACAAAAAAATGAAATAAATATCGAGAAATTAAAAATTTGAAAGTAGGGTATTGAGATGGGGAATTTGTGTGTCGGTCTGTCGGTCGGTCTGTCGGTCGGTCTGTCGGTCTGTCTGTCCCCCCCTAATAACTTTTGAATGAACATTCCGATTTGGACAAACTTTTTTTTGTTGGAAAGATCTCGGAGAGTACAGCTCATTCCCATATTTGATTTTTCGATTTGAACAATTTTTGGTTCAAATTTGAGCCGTTCAAACAACCGGTCCCGCGATACTAACTTTTGAATGAACAGTCCGATTTTAACAAACTTTTTTTTGTTCGAAAGGTCTTTTCAAGGATACTTCATTCCCGTATCTACATTTTCGATTTGAACAATTTTTCGTTCAACATTGAACCGTTTAAACAAGCTGTCACCTCTAATAACTTTTGAGTGAACAGTCCAACTTAAACGAGCCCAAAAAATATCGCCAAGCCTAAAAAATATCGCCAAGTCCAAAAAATATCGCCAAGTCCAAAAAATATCGCCAAGTCCAAAAAATATCGCCAAGTCCAAAAAATATCGCCAAGCCCAAAAAATATCGCCAAGCCCAAAAAATATCGCTAAGTCCAAAAAATATCGCCAAGTCCAAAAAATATCGCCAAGTCCAAAAAATATCGCCAAGTACAAAAAATATCGCCAAGTCCAAAAAATATCGCCAAGCCCAAAAAATATCGCCAAATCCAAAAAATATCGCCAAGTTAAAAAAAAATATCGCCAAGTCCAAAAAATATCGCCAAATTAAAAAAATATCGCCAAGCCAAAAAAATATCGCCAAGTCCAAAAAATATCGCCAAGCCCAAAAAATATCGCCAAGCCCAAAAAATATCGCCAAGCCCAAAAAATATCGCCAAATCCAAAAAATATCGCCAAGTTAAAAACAAATATCGCCAAGTCCAAAAAATATCGCCAAGTTAAAAAAATATCGCCAAGCCCAAAAAATATCGCCAAGTCCAAAAAATATCGCCAAGCTCAAAAAATATCGCCAAGTCCAAAAAATATCGCCAAGCCCAAAAAATATTGCCAAGTCCAAAAAATATCGCCAAGCCCAAAAAATATCGCCAAGTCCAAAAAATATCGCCAAGCCCAAAAAATATCGCCAAGCCCAAAAAATATCGCCAAGTCCAAAAAATATCGCCAAGTTAAAAAAAAATATCGCCAAGTCCAAAAAATATCGCCAAGTTAAAAAAATAAAAAGGTAAAATGAATATCGAAAAATTAAAAATTTGAAAGTAGGGTATTGAGATGGGGAATTTGTGTGTCGGTCTGTCGGTCGGTCTGTCTGTCCCCCCCTAATAACTTTTGAATGAATATTCCGATTTGGACAAACTTTTTTTTGTTGGAAAGATCTCGGCGAGTACAGCTCATTCCCATATTTGATTTTTCGATTTGAACAATTTTTAGTTCAACTTTGAGCCGTTCAAACAACCTGTCCCGCGATGCTAACTTTTGAGTGAACAGTCCGATTGGAACAAACTTTTTTTTTGTTCGAAAGATCTTTTCAAGGATACTTCATTCCTGTATCTACATTTTCGATTTGAAGAATTTTTTGTTCAACATTGAACCGTTCAAGCAACCCTTCCCCCTAATAACTTTTGAATGAACATTCCGATTTGAACAAACTTTTTTTTGTTGGATAGATCTCAGCGATTACAACTCATTCCCATATTTGATTTTTCGAGTTGAACAATTTTGGTTCAACATTGAACCGTTCAAGCAACCTTTCCCCCCTAATAACTTTTGAATGAACATTCAAATTGGAACAAACTTTTTTTTGTTGGAAAGATTTCGGCGAGTACAACTCATTCCCATATTTGATTTTTCGAGTTGAACAATTTTTGGTTCAACTTTGAACCGTTCAAACAACCTGTCCCGCGATGCTAACTTTTGAGTGAACAGTCCGATTTCAACAAACTTTTTTTTGTTCGAAAGATCTTATCAAGGATACTTCATTCCCGTATTTACATTTCCGAATTGAACAATTTTTCGTTCAACATTGAACCGCTCAAGCAAGCTGTCACCCCTAATAATTTTTGAGTGAACAGTCCGATTTAAATAAACTTTTTTTTTTGTTCGAAGGATCTCAGCAAGGATACTTCATTACAGTATTTAAATTTTCAATTTGAACATTTTTTCGTTCAACATTGAACCGTTCAAGCAACCTTTCCCCACCTAATAACTTCTGAGTGAACCATCCGAATGGAATAAACTTTTTTTTGTTTGAAAGATCTCGGAGAGGTTCATTCCCTTATTTCGCTTTTTGGTTTGAACCATTTTTCGTTCAATATTGAATCGTTCAGAAAAAAATTTAACATTAGCGCCTACGGGGAATTTAAGTTGAATGTTGATCCTGGAACTTAAAGTCGGATTTCCTTCAAACTAACTTTGTAAAAAAAATGGTTTTGATAAATAATGTTTGTAAAGTACTTTTCTGAATAATCTTCTGTGAGGACTCTGATTCCGACTCCGACTCCACAAACATGGCGGAACTGCAGGCTCAGAAAAAAATGACTGACTGTGCAGACGATTTTTTGTTTATTTATTCATTTGTGTTATTGTATTTATTACTATTATTTTTTTTTGGCAGACGATTTTTTTTGTAACAAAAGTGTTTCATTCACGAGGGCATTTTATTCTTTATTTATATTTAACAACTGGCAACGGTTTAAAAGTGAAAATCGAGACATTTTATCGACGGACGAGTTTTTTTTCCTTTCTTTGATAAAATGTGTTTTGATGTACTTTGTACTTTTAATTTTTTTTTTTTTTTGAAAACGATTGAGGAATTTTTCTGCGGAAGAACTGTAACAGTTACATTCTTTAAAAGGTGCGATAAAACTTCATTTATTCATTTATTTACTTTTTATGTCTCTATTTCATCTGATGAGAGGGGTATATTTTGCTTTTAGAAATCAGCTTCAAGTGCTAAAAAGGTATGTTTGACATAATGTTTAGTCTCAGATGATCAGGAGAATAATGATCAGATGCTAGAATGCCGATGTCGATGTACGGGAAAGTAGGCTTGTTTAGTTCTTGACAGAACTTCTTGTTATAGATGTTCACTGACGTGTAAATGATGATCAAAGTAAATGCAAATAACACAATGGGGTTGTGTTTTTATAATATTTTTATGTATTTTTTATTGCAACCATATCTTCAATTGGTGCTTTTGCTCTAGTGGTATCAATCTATCTATCTATCTATCTATCTATATATATATATATATATATATATATATATATATATATATATATATATATATATATATATATATATATATATATATATATATATATATATATACACATTTTTTTATATAAATGAATGTATGCATTTTTGTACCTATGAATGTATGTATATGTATGTCCTTCATGTCCTTTATAGACTCAAACACTACCCGTCTGATTTCGCTAAAAATTTCACAGTGTGTTTGTGTGCTCACTGGGCATATCAAGAGACCAATTAGGAAAAAAAATTGACAGGTAGTAATATTTTTATTCCAATTTTAATAGAAACTTCCACATAAAATCTCTAATTTTTAAAGGCTTTCCTCCATTAAAATCATTATTTAGTGCTTCATCTCAACTCCCCTCAATAGCTAATTTTGCGTTTGATATTGTCTTTGCTTCGCTTGGTTTTCTGATTCTTCTCTCAATTCAAATAGTTAAGAAATGTTTCTTTCGTGAGTATTCACCCTTGAATATAATATGGGCTGGATTTCGCATGTTGCATTTTAACTCGCGCGACGCCGGGCATATCCACTAGTTAGTTTATAAAGTACGCTAGGTGTTTCACCGTGACAATGCAGACAATAACGAACGTTATTTTCAAAAAAAATATTTCACGAATTATTTATTGAATATTGTTGTTGCACTCTTATGCAGAGCTAATTGTAAGTCATGATTTATGACTTGGTAATAATTTGTGACTGAGGTGATAAACTAAGAATTGAATTGGTTGTTACCTACTGAAAAAAATGCTGGCTGCTTGTAAAGGCTGCTTGTGATTTGATTATTATAAAATTATTATAAAGTAAGAAGAGAAAAAAAAATACTCCCATACCATATAAATGACAATTATTTGTAGGGGAAAATTTTAATAAATGGTAAGAAATAGAATTTCATTCCCTAATGTGGAAAACTGTAATTTAAATATTCGTATTGGCTAAACCTAAAGAGACAGCATTGTACGTAGGATATGTAGGAAATGTAGGTATGTAGGAGGCTACGTATATCCTAATCGCAGCAATACAATGACCCAACTATAGTCCATCAGCATCTATCATCAGACTTTGCTAATTTCAACACGCAAGCGTGGTTAATAATCTGAACTTTCCTTAAAGAGATAACTATCTCACAACGAGAAACATTTTCTACTAGCCCTTATGAATGTCTGATACCTTAGATGCACGGTACATAATTTCTTGAGCATCATTTAAAATGATGAATGTCTACGCGTGCATCCATTTTCTACGTAAGACTTTAAGTGATCATTGCTCCTCTTACACGCACGCCTCTTCAATCTTAATTATTAAAAGACAAATAGCAATAAATGAGAGATTTATTTAAAGCAGGTCAACATGCAGAAATGGGTAAATATCAGCTACCCACTCCTCTTCCTTCTAGGTCACACACACACACACACACACACACACACACACACACACACACACACACACACACACACACACACACACACACACACACACACACACACACACACATATATATATATATATATATATATATATATATATATATATATATATATATATATATATATATATATATATATATAATACTAGGGTGACCTAAAGCTACGGGCAATTTTTCGCAAGTTAAAACTTTCCTATTTCCACCCTTTTATCTTGTTATAATAAACAAAAACAAAGTTTATACAAAACTTCCCTTCAGTAGGATACTTTTTGGGGTGCCTCAAATTTCTTTGAGAAAATTTATTCTGATACATTTACATCGCTCTTTGTACTCACACGAAGGCTTTTGGCCTTTCCATCCACCTTTATTTCTTCTGGCAAGGCTCAGTTCATTTTAAAGTGATTAAAACTACAAATGAAATCAGTGACTTTGTTTTGCTCCCTACTCCATATATTTATTTTTCTGTTCTTGAAGATGAATCCTGATAGTGCATCTCTCCATGCTTCTATTGGTTGTCTGAACGGCATAGTTTCCCTTAATGTTACTGAAGCATGCTAACACAAAATTAAAAACCGTAATCACAAACTTTTCTAGTGAAACAAGCTGAGGTACTATTTATAAATAGAGTTATTTTATCTAAATACTATCTATGCATGCTAAACTCTTCAGTCAAGTTTCTCCCGTGATGTTTTTGATTGTCGTCATGTTTTGTTCTCGACAAGCACAACTTCACAATGTAAGTTATTCATATTAACAACTATCTTATTTGGAGAAATCGAGGAATTTGACCGTTTTGCTTTTAGAGATTTAAATTCAGCTCAACAAATATGTTTTCTTCACATACTTTTGAAGAGCTATGTATTTGTGTAGGTCGTTCTTCCCCCCTGAAAGTCTTGGTATTTAAAGTTTCATACAGATTTGTGTTAATTGCCTTTCATGCGGAACTTTCTCACTTGGTGGTTATAATTCTAACTATTTTACAGAAGATATTCTTTTTCTTGTCCGTATTACTTGTAAGAAAAGCAGTCGAAAACTTTGTACAATTGATGAAGTTAAAAATGCAAGACAACGTGTCTACAAGTACAAATAAAAGGTTTAAAAAGAGTTAGAAAACTCTAGCAAATAGCTACTTCTGGGCTATTATGAATGAAGCCCCATCATCTTTTTGCACTGATGATGGGGCTTCATTCATAATAGCCCCGAAATAGCTATTTGCTGGAGTTTTCTAACTCTTTTTAAACCTTTTATTTGTACTTGTAGACACGTTGTCTTGCATTTTTAACTTCCGTATTACTTATATACCAAATTTTCAGAGTATACGTTTATTACAACTATTTACATAAAAGCCTAAGCATTTAAACTTTCCCAGATAGCACAAAAACCTTTAAACGTTTTATTAACGTTTTTAAGCTGTTGTTACAACGTTAATAACCATTTTACAACCTTTAAAAAACGAAGTGTGCTATTTGGGTTAATTATGACCACTATTGATAAATGCCCTCACATTATCAGAAACATTCTCATATGCATATCATCACAAAAATTATTTGCACTTATGCAAAATTCATATTTTGCTATTGATATAGTGATAAGCAAGCGAACAAATGTATTTGCTCCGACGTCAACTTTATTTAAAACATAAATTCCACGGCATCCCCAGCTCAATAGTAAGACGCATAATCTCAAGATATGAGTAAAGGCAAATCGAAAAATCATGTCTCTTCAGAGAGCAACCAACAAGCGTCTCGAAAGTCAATATAGCACTGAAAATTTTAAAACCTGATATCGGCAATGCAGCAATAGTCATTATTCGAACATTATTTCGCATAACTTTGCAAGTCTCTCCAAACTAACTTTATCTAGAAGAGACCTTCTCTGCCAACTTGTCTATCTCCCCCCCCCCTCCAACCCCCTCTTCGAGGAAGATGATGAGATTGCAGACGATGTTGATTAAAATTTAATTCTCGTTAGAAATCGATCAAAATCTTGCGACGTTATTAAAACGAAAATGGCGATTTTGAGTTATCTCCATCTTCTTCCTTCAAATTTCTATTAGAAATGTTTGTTTGCTGATATCTTTTTTAATGCTTTGTTTGTTTGTTTATTCATGAATATTTTATTCAAGCTTCCAGTTTCAGTTATTAAATACGTTGCAGGAACATATTAAAGCTGTCTCATCTTGAATGTCAAGAATATAATGCGAAACCTTTAGCAGGAAAGTTAAATAAAATTGTGCATAGAATGTATTTAATATTGCATATCAACTGAAATTCAGTTTGTTTCTTTTAAAAAACAGAATATTTTGAATTTGCTAACAACAATCAATATAAATCGGTTTTTCTTTAAATTGAAAGAGATAGAGACAGTATTATATATTAGATTAAAATTTATTGAACTAGGTAATATGTTGAGAAGTGATACAAACACGTAAGTTGAAAGTTTATAAGGTGGCTCAAGCTGATAAAATAAAAACGGTCAGAAATTAATGCGAAGAGTTTAGATTTCAAACTAATGGTGTTTAAATTAATTACTGATTTTTATCGTGCGAATAAAACATAAAAAGAAAATAAGGTGGAATTTTCACGATGTTTCATTACCCAGAGAGACATTTTGCTCTGATTTTAGACGCAGTAAATTTGGCATACCAGTCTAAGCAAATTACACGAGTTTGAATTTGCCTTGTTTCATGAAATAAGAATGTGTATTATTGGGCACAGGATATTTCCGCCGCAACGTAGGACATTTCCGCCGCAAAATTTATCTCTATCATCCCCCTCATGAGACGTTTCCGCCGTGTCTCTCCCCGTTGTTTCTGTGCGACAGGACAAATCCGCCGATTGAGCTGGTAGAGTGTAATATTTGGCGAAGTAAAATTGCCGAAGTTTAAATTGATTTACACTGCATTGTGTGTGTGTATTTTTTTTTTTTTTTTTTTTGACTTGTTTGCAATTTCCCCCCTAATATAAGTAGTCCGGGAATAAATTCCGCTCTTTAGATTAGGTCTTTGTCGCCAAATGAAGATGTGACGTCAAGAATGAAAATTTTAAAACAGTAACCCCTTTCTCACCCTTGGAAATGGCGTGGCGGATTTGTCCTGTGCCAGTCAGAGGGGGAATAGGAGTCACGGCGGAAATGTCCCATGCGGAAAAAAAGGGGATAAAATTTGCGGCGGATATATCCTGCTCCGGTATTATTAATACTTTTCACTAAGTTAATGCTCTAAATTTGCAAACGTAAGCAGCGTTTAGCTTTCACTGCGTTTTCACAGCCCCATGTTTTAAAATTTAGTTTAAAGTTAGGAGCAGACCAGTGGCGCACCCAGGATTTAACTTAAGGGGGGGGGGGGCTAATTTCAGACAACAAGCACCCCTACCCCTTTTAAGTAAAGAGGCCATTGAATCAACTTTTTAAAATCGCGAGAATACTGAACTTTAATAGATTACCAATTCTTTCTTTTTATTTATTTTTTCCGGAATAATAGTGTAAAGCTCTTTTGGTTTGCTTTGATATGGAAAACAGCTTTATTAAAAATCGAAAAAATTGGGGTAAAAATCTCCAGATAAAAATAACTAATAAATTTCATTCAAAAAACTTTTTAAGGTGTCAATTTGAAACACACAGTGCCTCTTTGATTAGAAGCTCTCTTGTTTCTGTTAAATTTTATGTGAATTTTTTACTTATTAATCAAATTGTATTTATGTAAGAAAAGAAATGGTTAATACTATGACGCTCTTCCAACCTTACTGAAGACGAGTAGGTGATTAATGCGCTAATAATACTTCTCTCATTACTTAAAATGTTAGACCACTAAATATATCAGGCTTATAAATCAGAAGAATAGCGTTATGAAACGAATCAAGACCAGACATAAATTGGAATATTCGAAAAATATACTGATAGGCGGTTCAGGGGTTCTCCTCGGGAAATTTTTAGAAAAGTAATCCCCTAAACACAACAGTTAGACAACTTTTGGTTATATTAGGGAGAGTTGCAACTTGCCGGCCCTCATCTAATCTTTTTCAGAATTTGCGGCCATAAAAACGTTATTGCAGGCCATTTTTGCAATTGTTAGGGGGTGAGGTTTCGGCATGTTTCTATATTAAGCTTCGAAAAACGCAGTTTAAAACAACCTTGGTTAAGCCTTGGAAGAGCACAAGTCGAGGGCTCTCCCGTTGTAAATTTGCGAAATTGATGTTCAAAAAACACTCTTTGAGGATGTTAGGGGAATAAATGGTGGTTTTTGAACTTTTCACTAGCAATTTTTTGATGATGAAATTACAAAAACAAAATATATAACTATCTGTGATAATCTTAGGAAGAATGGGGTTTGGTCGCTCTCAACCGGCATTTTTTTCAAAATTGATGTCTAAACAACGCATTAGCATCTTTGATGATGTTAGAGAAAAGTATAATGTTCAATTTTCTCCTCTGAATGTTTTTCGTCAAAATTAAAGATATCAAAACTCAATTTTAAACTATTTTCGTGACCTTTCATAGAACATTTTTTGAAATTAAAGTTTTAAAACTGCTATTGGGAACCATCTTTGATGACGTTATTTGAACTCTCCACAGGATATTTTCCCGAAACTAAGCTTAGAGAAATGCGGTTCCATTGTTGTCGATATTAAGAGTTCGGAGGCCTTCCTCAGGAAAGTTTTCAAAATTGAAGTCTTAAATATGTGGTTATAGTCCATTTATCGATAGCCTTAGCGATAGGATTCATGTACACCAGCAGTTTTTCGTAATTTAAGCTCCAAAAACGAAATTTAAGAAGACCTTTTATCATTATTTGGTGTGTGTGGGGAGGGGGTGGCTTCTTTTTAAGTTTTTGAAATTAACGTTTTCAAAACAAAACTGTAGGTCATAATCGATAATGGGGCTTGTTTTTCTTCTCTGGAAATTTTTGGAAACTCATGTTCCAAAAACCAAATATTAGACGATCTTCAATGAGGAGACTTTCTCCCGGTATTTTTTAAAACTTGAAGCTCCAAAACTGTAATTCCTTTCTAACTTAAACGCCGAAAAAAAGAGAGGGATTAGGTTCGGATATCCTTCCATTTTCTTTGCTACTTTTAAAAAATATTTTTATTTCAAGTCACAAAATGGAGAAATAGAAAAGGATTTTTCAGTTAACTATTTTGGTTTTCTATACTGAAGTTTTTAATTTCCTTCCAGTGCCTTCATTGGTTAGAAGTACAGAAGTTTGTGGCTTTAGTATAGGTTTTTTTTTTATTATTATTAATTTGTTTATTTTGCAAAGATACCCTTCGGTCACTTTTTCCTGTTTATTTTTTTTTCTCTTTCTTAGTTCCTTTTATTTTTTCAAGTCCAGTTTGTCATAGGGGGAGCTTAAGCCCCCAAAGCCCCCTCCTGGGTGCGCACCTGGAGCAGACTCAAATGCTTGTTTATTTCTTTTCTTTCTTTTTTAGTTCGTTTGTTTAATAAATGTCTAAAACTACGTTTAGTACTTTAAAACATATGCTTCCTCTTAAATATAGCAGACAAAATGGATTTTTTATTCCAAAAAAAAACGAGCGATTGCGAGAAGAGGAAGTCTTAAAATGAGAAAAGTCATTTCATTACGTTTAAATTCCATAATTTCACTATTGCTTAACCTTCGTAACATTCATATTAATATTTATTCTATTCGCTTCGTTGGCGCAAAATTTACATTAATAGTTATTCTATTTCAAAATTATGTATCGGTCAGATTTAAAAACATTTTTCATGCTAAACTTTGTGAAATCGGCAGATGTGTTTTATTTCAGAATTTTGTAAAATTCAGTTTTATTGTTTTAGAATTTGATGGTCAAGTGTCAACTATGATGTTACTAAGCTTTTTCAATGTCAGAATAAAAGATGAAATTTGTAAAAAAAAAACTGTGTAAGATTTAGATTAGCAGATATTCCGTAAAGGAGTATGCAGTTGATATTTCATGTTACTCAATTCACCTTGAGGTTTCGAAGTTATAATTTAGTTGTTTCGATATTATAATTAACCAAACTAATCAAAAAAAATTTCAAAAATTAAAAAAAAAAGATAGCTTATGGGTCTTTGCTCCTAGTAGGAAATATTATAGAAGTGATTCAATTTTAGAACAAACAATTATGTATTTATCCCCACCATAAAATAAAAATTTACAGAATTAATAGTTTCATTACCAGTGAACTCAAAAATCCTTCAGCAATTGTGGTTAACTTCACTGCAAAAAACGAACTGTTGTTTTTGCAGTATAATACTGGCAGCCGAGATTCCAATTTAAAACTGTAAAATAAACAGTAATAAACGGTAAAACTAGCAATTTTACATTTTTTACTGTAAATTTGGTAATTTTACAGTTTATTGCCGTAAAATTTAGCTGAATTATACTCTAAAAACAACAGTATAATACTGTCAACAGTGGTTTCAGTTTAAAACTGTAAAATGCACGGTAAAAAACTAAAATTAGCAATTTTACAGTTTATTACTCTAAAATTAGAAATTTTAGAGTTTAGTACTGTAAAAGTAAAAAAACTTGCAGTTTATTACTGTAAAATTAGCTGTGTTATACTGCAAAAACAACATTCATTTTTTACAGTGTAAGAATAATTCATAATTAACATAGCACCATATGTTTCTGACACCTTGGTTTTTGATAAACCACTGAACCGGTTTGATAAACCACTGAACTGTCCACCGGTTTTATATTTCAAATTATTGATTTGAATTAGTAGCTTTCCTCGCCACCCAAAATTAAGAAAAATCACAACAAGCTCGCAGACCATTTCAAATATACAAGCCTTTTATGCATTACTAGACATCAATGAAAAAAGCAGCTTTAATCAAAGCTACGAACTACTTCATAATCAAAATATCCCCAAAGAAGCGAAAGAAGAAAAAAAGATCACCAGGAGCTTTTCCAACTCTCTTCACCACCGAATCCTTTTCAACTCATCCTTCAATCCCAACTCCGCCTTTTGTAGAACTGTAATCTTTTGCAAAATACCATTTTTACGATGAAGTATCGTTTGAGCAAATAGATCACAGAACACCCCGGCCACTCTAAGACGTCACCCTCCTCCCCCTCATCTTAGAGTAATACTCGAAAAAAGAATCATATATAAAGGTCTCAATATCTTGCGTCATACATAAGCAAACTCTTCCTTTTTTTCCTTTTGTCAGGGAACGTATCTTTCTGTTTATTCAAAGATTTAATAACAGCCTTTCAAAAAGTTTAAGTTGTCATTTTCATTTCGCGATAACAGAGATAAAACAAATGGATTTGAGAACAGTTTTTCCCTTGAAAAGCATGTAGGATTTAATAACTGAAGTTTTATATTAATATCCATGTGGATGCTCTAAGTTAATGTTTGTTTTCTGAATTTTATATCAGAGAAGGGTTGCGTTTATCTAACAAATGTAAGCTATATCTATAGTTTTGCAATAAATGTGTGTGTGTGTGTTCTCAATGTTTGGGGAAGAGATTGTTCTCTTTTTCTCGTAAAGACAGCAAAGTAAGGATTAATTCTAAGTAATAAAAAATATCTTACACATGGGTGAAAATGTATACTTAGTAAATTTTATCGTATACATATACCAAATGTTGACGAATAGCACTGCTATACTGAAAAGTAAGAGTTTTACATAGAAAGCTATATGTTTGGAGTTTGTATCACACCTACATAAACATGTTGCGTGTATCTAATTTTTTTAGTTGTTTGTTTGTTTTAAACGGGGCTGCGTATTGGCTAGTGGGCCGTGGTGGCCCGATCGGTAAGGGGTCGGACTCGTGACCGAAGGGACCCGGGTTCGATCCCAGCCGATCAAAGATCCACCGTCCTGATTAATGGTGGCTGGGGGACGTAAAAAATGTCGTGGTCACAAAGTCCTCCAAGTGAAACGATACCTCCGGGGTCCCTTGCTGGAAGAAGGGATTGCTCTTCCTTCGGTCTGGCTCAAAATTAAGAACAGAGCTCTTCTTCAGGGTCCTATCCCGATTAAACCACGAGTTGTGGTAGGTACGGGGGACTCTGGAGTGTAAGCAGTGAAGTAAA
Source organism: Uloborus plumipes (assembly GCA_038373865.1). Lineage (NCBI taxonomy): Eukaryota > Metazoa > Arthropoda > Arachnida > Araneae > Uloboridae > Uloborus > Uloborus plumipes. The sequence goes on from JAXGGA010001803.1 coordinate 37,269, forward strand.
TTGTGTATTGGCTACTAACTATTTGCAGACCTAGGGTATTCCCCGACACCGGTAGGCAACCATTCTTCCATGTGCCACCACTGTCAATTAAAGCCTTTGCCATGAAAATTTTGACGATCATCTTGCTCACTAGATGGAGGCACTAGGGCTGTCTTCGGTGCAAAAAAAGGATAATAAGTAGACAAGGGGAAAGATGTACCGTCAGCACTTTTGATCAAGTGTTCAGTGGAAACTAAGAAATAAAGATGTAAAAGATCTTCAAACTGTTTATAAATTGATGTACCGCCACAGGCCTCAAGAAGGGGTGAAATCCCAGAAATCGCCAGGCGGTGGCGGACTCCAACCCGCCGGAGGCGGCTTTTGTGGCTACCTTGGCGGTTCCGGTTAGTTTCAAAATAATTTGTAAAACCAACTGCTTTCAAAACAAATATGTTTTTGTTATTTCGTGACACTGTGTTATTTATAACAGAAAATAACAATACGTGTATGGTTTTCGTGACACTGTGCCATTTTATTGTGAAAAAAACTACCTAAGAAAGCAATCTGAATATTTTACAGTGCACATGAAATTCTACCAATTTTCTTCTAATTCAGAAGTTTATGTCTATCTCATGTCTGAGGATCAATACGCGTCGTAATGACCTGGTGCTACAACTAAAAGAAATTTGTTCTGATCAGATTATTTTAGGAGCTTTTTTCATTTATTCATATCAATGGCAATTATGACCTGTCTGGTTTGCTTATAGCTGTCAGTCAGGCAAGGAAAAGTCTACTTTTACCCGTCTGTAACATTGGAAGGGGATATTTCACTGTAATTAACGTAGAGAAACCGGTCTAATAACACTAGTAAATCATTGTTGTATTCGGTACTTTATTATGTATGCATATTTGGTCTACATAGAGCAATTTCACGGTAGCAGACGTATCATTCTTGTACAAAACACACTACAAAGACTCCAAATATGTTGAACTCTAGTTCCGTTTCATGAACTTTATGAAGAACATGGCCTCTATTTGTATGCAATGCAATATGTTTTACAGATTCCCGTAAATATTTTTCACACAAGTGTACTAAATGATGGACACTTTTCAAAGATATCATCATTTAATATTGCATAGCAAATTATCAGATTTATTTGTTTCACTGAAATCCTTTTTTTTTAAACTTCTCTAATATGTATGTATTCATATTTAGTTCATGAGAATATTATATGTATGTATATATATATATATATATATATATATATATATATTAATTATCAAACAATGGAATTTTTACAATAACAATAATGTAATGTAATTTCACAATACTAATTCAATGTTTAATAATCAATATTGAATTAATAATGAAATCAATATGTGGTAGAAAAGCCATTACTCTTTTTTTTTTTTTTTTGTAACATTTTGTTGCTGAAACTAATTATCTAAAAGGAATCTAAACTCAGAATGTTAGTTGCAACTTAAATTCTTCCATTTCCAGTTTTAAATGTTGCACTAGCGCTATGGCTTTACGTGATAAGTTTGTACTGTTTTCATAATTGTATTCTTAGATCAATCATAAAATTAATTGTAATTCCTTTTTAATTCGTTAGGTAAGTTCCTGAAATTTCCACCTACTAGAATTTCGTACTTCTACTGCAAAGGTACGCATTTTAATTCTCTTGTAAAATGGATCTACAATGTACGGTAGTACTTAGTTGTTTCTTACATAAAAGCTGCAAATGCACACACGTACGCACACACAAATAGATAGATAGTCACTTATTTATCATACAAATAATAATTTCTAATATTGATACGGAAACAAAAAATGCTGCAAAGTAATTAAAGGGCCAGGGGGAAAAAGATGAAAGTCACTTTTTTGTCAATTTTGAGATATTAGCGCTATCTAAGGGCTATGAAGGATTAATATCATCTGGTAGAACAACAAGGGGGGGGGGAGATGAGAATCGACCGAAATGTGCATGAAGACTCTATTAACTACAAAGGGAATCAATAGAAATCAAACTTTGTTCTTCGTTTTTCTCGAAATCGCTTTTTGGTCACTTTCATCGTTTCACCCTGATCCTCAAAGTAATTTAATAGGACACTATTGATGAGAAAGCTGTTAAACATATGCTTCCTAAAATACTAACTAAAACATCTGACTTGGTTTCACATTAGCGTTCACATTTTTTTACTGTGAAAAAAAGAGGCTTGCACTTTTGAAAATTTTATATGTTTGATGGGATGTAGTCGAAAAATTATAAAAAAAAAAAAAAAGTCGCTTTGTACCTTTTTTTTACTGTGATGTGATAACCATGACAAGGGCGGGTCCAAGAAGGGGGCGATTGGCTATCACCCTTTCCTTGAGAACCTTCCATCAATAAATTTATGACATTGAAGTTCCAAAACTTAATTTTAGAAGAGTTTTAATGACATCGAAAGAAGGAAGTTTGGGCTCTCCCCGGAAATTTTTCGCAATTGAAGTCGGAAACCAATGTGATCAATATTTGCAAACCAGTATAGATAGTAAAAAATAACTAACAAAATCAATTGCCAATCCCTTGAAATTTTTCTGGATCCGCCCTTGGTGGATAAACAGAGCCCATGACAGGCAGAAAAACAGAAAAAAAATCCTCATTATTGCTCCAAGTCTGCTGATTCCCCATTATCATTTTTAATGAGGTAAATATTTAATTTTCGATAGCGTTTTTCAATTTATCAAATATGGTTTACTATGTTTCATATTGACAATTACCAATCTTTCAATATTTTTTTAGCTTGAAAGTACCTTGTGGTGTTTTTTTTTTTTTTTTTTCCTTTTTCTTTCTTTTTTTTCAGAGTTAATCTTATTGAGGATCCGTATTCCTAGTAAGACCAACTCGCCATTTTTGTTAAAAATAATTTACAAAGTGCGAAGCTAAGTTTTCACATAGAATACATTTTTTCCTAATTTTATGAAGCATTTAATGAACGTACAAGAGTTGGAGCCAATTGAGTCATAAATGAACAAAATACTAGGCTCTAAATCTTAGGTTGGATTAATTTGGTGCACTTACCTTATACACTGAAGTGACAAAAGTCATGGGATAGCAATATGCAAATTTTCAGATGGCAGTAGCATCGCATAGAACAGGTATAAATGCGCAGTGCTTTTACAGAGCTTTCATTTCTGTTCAAGTTATTCATGTGAAGAGGTTTTAACGTGATGATGACCGCACGACGTGAATTAACAGACTTTGAACGCGGAATGTTAGTTGGAGCTAGACGCATGGGTCATGCCATTTCGGAAATCGTTAGAGAATTCAACATTCCCAGATCCACTGTGTCAAGAGTGTGCCGAGAGTATGAAATTTCAGGCATAACATCCCACCATGGACAGCGCAGTGGTCGACCGCCTGCACTTAAAGATCGAGACCGGCGACGTCTGCAAAGAGTCGTAAATTCTAACAGACAAGCAACACTGCGTCAAATCACCGTAGAAATCAATGTGGGACGTACAATGGACGTGTCTGCTAGAACTGTGCGGAGAAATTTGGATTTCTTGGGCTATTCCAGCAGAAGACCGACTCGAGTGCCTTTACTGACAGAACGACATCGCTTGCAGCGACTCTCGTGGGCACGTGAGCATATCGGTTGGTCCCTAGATGAATGGAAAACCGTGGCCTGGTCCGATGAGTCACGATTTCAGCTGGTAAGAGCCGATGGTAGGGTTCGAGTGTGGCGCAGACCCCACGAAGCCATGGACCCAAACTGTCAGCAAGGCACTGTTCAAGCTGGTGGTGGCTCCGTAATGGTGTGGGCTGTTTTTTCATGGCATGGACTTGGTCCTCTAGTGCGACTGGACCGAACATTGACTGGAAATGCTTATGTGCAGCTACTTGGAGATCACTTGCAGCCATTCATGGACTTCATGTACCCAAACAACGATGGGATTTTTATGGATGACAATGCGCCATGTCACCGGGCCACAACTGTTCGCAATTGGTTTGAAGAAAATTCTGGACAATTCCAACGAATGATTTGGCCACCTAGATCGCCCGACATGAATCCCATTGAGCATTCATGGGACACCATCGAGAGGTCTGTTCGTGCCCAAAATCCTGCCCCATCAACGCTTTCACAATTATGGACGTCTATCGAGACAGCATGGCTCAATATTCCTGCAGAAGACTTCCAACGACTTGTTGAGTCCATGCCACGTCGAGTTGTTGCACTTCGCCGGTCAAAAGGAGGGCCGACACGATATTAAGAGGTATCCCATGACTTTTGTCACTTCAGTGTAAATCGGAAGGGAAAATCTTAACATTAAAAATAATCTCTTTTACTACATTTGATTTGTTTAATCTGATGTTAGTCAAAACTGAGGGTAAAAATGTCAATGTTTAAAAAAAAGTTGGAAACTCCCACCTCCCTTTTCAATGAGCAGCCCTCTAATTAAAGCAAAGACTCAAGTACGTTTAATAACATAGAGGGCCTAATCCAATTACTTTTATTTAATCAGATTTGTAGTTTTAATGTTTTCCAAATAGATTTTTCAAATCTACTCATTAAAAGATTATGAATATGTGTTTGTGTAAAAAATTCACGAAAATGATTGTTAACAACAATTACTTTTGAGCTTTATACACTACTAGCCGTACCCGCACGGCGATGCCCGTGCAACAAATGTAAATTAAGTTAACTAAATAAAGTTTAATTCACTTTAACCCTCTAAAGTAAAATTATTATATTTGATTCAAATGTGCTCCCCAACCTTTTGAATTCCACTAAAAGTCATATTAAAGTTTAAATCAATTCGCCAAATAAACGTTTCAATGGAACTTTTGAGATAACTGTAGTGGCAAGATTTTCGAAAACTCTAAACGAACACAGCAATTTTGCCCTTGAAGTTTAACATAATCCACCGATTTAACCGTAATTTCAATGTGAAATTGGTCGCCAAATTTAAATTTATTAACATAGGGAACCGATTGTGTCAGGTAGCTCAGCCTCAACCATTCTTCCATGATTTTAATTTGAACATTAAAAGGCAAGAAATATAATGTTATTCGCACCATCTCTTTGAAGTGATTACAATCTATAACAGTAACCCTCAAATAAGCAAGATTTCCCTGGCTGGGAGGTTTGGTAAATTTCCAGATTGTTGCCAAACTTTACGACGCCAAATACGAAGAGTAACTTCATAGCGGTGTTACCGAAAATGTCAGAATGGAACTATTAAAAATTTAGGTTTGGCGGCATTATATACATGTTTTAAACATGCAATAAAATACTTTTTAGACTGCAAACAACTACTGTTCCTTCACAGAGCGTTTTCTTTTTCTTTAATTTGGAGAAAGAAGTGTTTCACTGGCTGGGAGGTTTGGTAAATATCCCTATTGTTGCCAAACTTTACCACGCCAAATACGAAGAGTAGCTGATAGCCATCGCTAATTTTTTAACAATAATAGTTCCATTCTGACATTTTTGGCAACACCAAATTTTGAGGAATTCAACTGAATAAATTTAAATTCCCTCCCACCCCTCTGAACTAAAATTATTATATCCTTTAGTTCAAATGCGCTCCATCTTTTAAACTCCACTTAAAGTCATGTTAAAGTTTAAATCAATTCGCCAAATAAATCAAAAAGACAGAAAATTAAGAAAGAAATAAGAGATATTAAACATTCAAATTGAATAAATTTTCAAGGCTTAAATCTATACGCACAATTTTAACCACAAAGTAACTTCAGGGACAAAAGAGCAGCTGATCAGGAAAATGAACCTAGTGTTTCAGTACTGCGTACATAGTTAAGCCTTGAAAATTGACTAAATTTGATTAATTAATATCTCCTGTCCTAATTAACGGACAGAAACGTGCTAAAACTTTTCTTTTTCAGAAAAAAAACCCTTTCCAACGATATAAATGTTTTGGGGGTGGGGGAGGTTTTCCTCCCTCAATTATGGCGGATACACCAAAAATGAGACTAATTAATTAATTTAAAAATAACTAATTCGAAATTAAAAATTTGGGCTTCGAGGTGCACGAGGGCGGGGTACGTTCGAATTTTTGAGCCAAGTTTCAGGTCCGTAGGTGTTGTGGGGGCTTCTGGCCAGCGGTTACAAAAGTACAAACAGACAAACGAACACCGTCATCTTTATATATATAGATAAATACTAAATATTTCAGTTAAATATAAAAAAAAAATGTTGACTGCATCGTTGGAAATAATTCAAGCATCAAAACTTTTTAGCAAATACTGTTACTGCTGTTATATCCACGATTTGAGTAAAATTTGGCTGTTGACAACCTAAACAACAACTTTGAAGAAAATGTTGAAAATTCTGAAGCATCTGCAATAAAACAAAAGTGGACACTATACTTGTGCGAAATCAAGTCACTTACAGTAGGAAAAAAAATACATTTCTAAGACATTTACTTTTACAATTTTTGAGAACAAACAATAAGAAAAAAAAATTGTCTTGCAATTTCAATACTTAAATTTACCAAATGTGCAAAAATTGTATTATTGTTTTTCGCCTCTTCTCATGATTTGAGAAATCATCATTATAAAATATTTTTGTCTCTTTTTTATGTTGTCGCTGCTCTGTATATTCTATGTGCTAATTGTAACTCATAGATTTTTTTAATTTTTTTTTTTTTTTAATTGATGGAAACCCTTTTTAGCCTACTTTCCCGTTAAAAATAAAAGAGACGAAAAAAGCATTAAAATTGGCTTAATGCATCTAAAAAATGTCGCCAAGTCCAAAAAATATCGCCAAGTCCAAAAAATATCGCCAAGTTAAAAAAATATCGCCAAGTAAAAAAAAGTCAAAAAGAAACAAAAAAATGAAATAAATATCGAAAAATTAAAAATTTGAAAGTAGGGTATTGAGATGGGGAATTTGTGCGTCGGTCGGTCTGTCGGTCGGTCGGTCTGTCGGTCTGTCTGTCCCCCCTTAATAACTTTTGAATGAACATTCCGATTTGGACAAACTTTTTTTTGTTGGAAAGATCTCGGCGAGTACAGCTCATTCCCATATTTTATTTTTCGATTTGAACAATTTTTGGTTCAACTTTGAGCCGTTCAAACAACCGGTCCCGCGATACTAACTTTTGAATGAACAGTCCGATTTGAACAAACTTTTTTTTGTTCGAAAGGTCTTTTCAAGGATACTTCATTCCCGTATCTACATTTTCGATTTGAACAATTTTTCGTTCAACATTGAACCGTTCAAGCAACCTTTCCCCACCTAATAACTTTTAAGTGAACCGTCCGAATTGAATAAAGTTTTTTTTGTTCGAAAGATCTTATCAAGAATACTTTATTCCCGTTTTTAAATTTCCGATTTGAACAATTTTTCGTTCAACATTGAACCGTTCAAACAAGCTCTCACCCCTAATAACTTTTGAGTGAACCGTCCGATTTAAACAAACTTTTTTTGTTCGAAAGATCTCGGCAAGGATACTTCATCCCCGTTTTTAAATTTCCGATTTGAACAATTTTTCGTTCAACATTGAACCGTTCAAACAAGCTCTCACACCTAATAACTTTTGAATGAACAGTCCGATTTAAACAAACTTTTTTTTGTTCAAAAGATCTCAGCAAGGATGCTTCATTACCGTATTAAATTTTCAGTTTGAACATTTTTTTGTTCAACATTGAACTGTTCAAACAACCTTTCCCCACCTAATAACTTTTAAGTGAATCGTCCGAATTGAATAAACTTTTTTTTGTTCGAAAGATCTCGGAGAGGCTCATTCCTATATTTCACTTTTCAATTTGAACCATTTTTCGTTCAATGATGAACCGTTCAGAAAACATTTTAACATGAGCGCCTACGGAGAAATTTAAATTGAATGTTGATTCTGAACTTCAAGGCGGATTTCCTTCAAACTAACTTTGTAAGAAAATGGTTTTGATAAATAATGTATTGTAAAGTACTTTTTTGAATAATCTTCTGTGAGGACTCTGATTCCGACTCCGACTCCGCAAACGTGGCGGAAATGCAGTTTCAGAAAAAATGACTGACTGGGCAGACGATTTTTTGTATATTTATTTATTTGTTTTGTTTAATTTATTATTATTTTTTTTTACCAGACGATTTTTTTTTTGTTAACAAAAATTTTTCATTCACGAGAGCATTTTATTCCTTATTTATATTTAACAACTGGCAACGGATTAAAAATAAAATTCGAGACATTTTATTAACGAACGAGTTTTTTTTTCTTTCTTTGATAAAATGTGTTTTGAAGTTCTTTGTACTTTTATTTTATTTATTTACTTTTTTTTTCTTTTGAAAACGATTGTGGAATTTTTCTACGGAAGAACTATAGCAGTTACATTCTTTTAAAGGTGCGACAAAACTTTATTGACTCGTTTATTTACTTTTTACGTGTCTATTTTTTCTGATGAGAGGGGTATATTTTGCTTTCAGAAATCAGCTTTAAGTGCAAAAAGATATGTTTGACATAATTTTTAGTTTTAGATAATCAAGAGAATATTGATCAGATGCTACAATGCCTATGTCGATGTACGGGAAAGTAGGCTCGTTTAGTTCTTGACAGAACTTCTTGTTACAAACCTAAAATGGTTTTTAACTTTTTCCTTAAGATAAAAATGCTTTTAAGAAAATTCAAATGTTTCAAAAGTTGTATAAAATGCTAAAGCAAATTGGCATCAATTAACATATTCTCGAAATGTGTCTTGCTTAATTTATTACCGTTAAGCAACGTTATCCATTTAACAAATATTTCCAAGAATTTGTTGCTCTCCGAAATAACTACATTTGCGTCTATCTTGAAATTTCTAAAGAAAACGTCAAGATAACGAATTGAAGTCTAAAGAAAAGAGCGTACGAATAGCCTTAAAACTTAGTTTGTGCTCGTTCCCTCACGCCGCCATTGTTGTGACGTCGCGTTGCTTAGGCGACGGAGAAGCGGCGTTGCGACTAGAGCATGTTTCATGCAAGCCCGCACGTTGTCGCCATTTTGGAGTTAGAATGCCAATTAAAAAAAAAATATTTTGTATCCCTGCTTGATTTTAAAATCCCAGGTTGTTTAAAAAACGTCAACAAATTTACAAGAGATATTTTTAAAAATGTTTTAAATTAAAGAAAATGTAATCTTGTATAGTTGTTTAATTTGATTTTAAGTTTATTAAAGATTATGATTATCTTTTTCCCTAAATGGGACGAATGACTTCGACACTATTTACAACAATTAGAACGAAGTTTTAGTTTCTTTCTTTTCTTTAAAAGTGAAGTTATGTTTCTCTACTAATAATAAAGCTGAAGGTGGGTCTGTCTTTCTATATGTCAGTTACGCGCGTAGCGCCAAACCGTTCGAATGATTTTCTAAAAATTTGGCACAGAATTAGTTTGCACCGTGAGTGGGTGCGTCTCGAAGCGTTTTTTCGAAAATTCTATTTCGTTCTTTTTCTATTCGAAGTCATAGCTCATTTTTCATACAAATTCAATAAAATGGGGAAGAAATATTTCGTACAGATTTTCATGTCTTATTTATCAAAAAGAAGTTTCTACGAGCATTAGAAGAGCTGTGAAAGTTGTTTTTAGAATCCCAAAAATTCAAGGCTTATCTTGAGTAAAGCAAACCAAGCGATACTGAAATGGTTAAGCTCAAGAATAAAATTTGAAAATAAAGATGAAATAAATTATTTTCTCAACGGAATCAATTTTTCATGTTGTTACCATGGTTACGTTTTTATACCTTTTACTTGTTTCTATCTGATTCTCTTAATAATTTTAAAAATGTATTTGTTTTTGTAGCAATCCAAACTCTAAACCTTATTAAAATTAGTCAAATGAAATAATTTAACTGTTGGCAAAAAATCGTCTGCTTTTCTTTTTTAAGTTTTTAAGGAATTAAAACTCTGTGAATTCTAAACATATCGTATAAATTGCGTTATTGCAACGTTCTTTCTAAAATGTCTCATTTCGAAAAATGTATAATTTTGTTTTTAAAGCTAGGAAAGAAAACTGTCTTCTCCTTTTTAAACTTTGATAAGATTTCTGCTGGTTTCCGTAAACAACATTATTACTCTTATTTTCTCTTTTGTCTTATTTTTATACCATAGTTTTAAGGAATTTTAGTTGAATTATAACTGAAATTAAGTATTCTTTCTGAAATATCAATTTATTACCAAATGACGTTTTAATTTTATACCACGGGCACAGCCGTGGGGGTACCGCTAGTATATAATATTTCTCCATTCCTCTCAAAATTATTTTGTCTAATTTATGTATATTGACTTTCTAGGTTGATATCTATTTGTGTTAAAATATTTTTTTCTTTTTTTCCCCGCTTCAATTTGTCCCTATAACTTTATATTGTTGAAAAAAATTCTAGGGCTGTTTCTTTAGTTCTAACTTGATAAATATTATATGGATTTTGGAATTTAAAACCCTAGCTTAAACTTTTCCAAAGTGTTTTTTCATGCTTCCTAGGCTTTAAAGATGTTTTGTAAATAAGATTAACATTCATTTTTGTCATCTGACTGGCCAACTCTTTTCTTTTCAAAAACTGATGGGGCATTTTCCTAGCTCTCACTGCTCCCTTAAGTAGCTCAAAACAGCAAACCTGTTAGCTCATCCTCAACCTTAAGTCTTGTAGCTGCGCAATACTTAAAATTGTGGATTTTAAAATCTGAAAACATCGCCATATGCAGTTGAATTTTCTTAATACCACCTCAGTTGATACAAAATCATGGCTTTTCGTTAAGTTTGGCATGGCGTTTAATTAGGTAGGAAATATTACACATAATATTTGCGTTAAAAACAAAGTATCGGCAAAAATAAACAAAAATTTCTGACTTCTGCGTTAAAACTTTTTGTGATTGTAAGGAGTAATTTTCTTTTTCGAAAATTTTTTGGTTTTTTTGAGAAGTTGTAGAAGGCACATTATGTATAGAAAAAATAATAATTAAGTCCTTTACATTGCCCATTTTTTTGCTTAACAATAAAAATTTTAATCTGTTCGGGAATAAAACTATTGATCTTGCATTGTAAATTCTAAACTATATTACCTTTTTATAGTTTTTCCAGAAGCAAATAATTTAACGAAATAAGTTAAATTTTTCTGAATGTGCTCATCAGAATTATATTAAGATGTGTGCGGAAGCAGTAACTATAGCTGTAATACCTTTTAGAGAAAACCAAACATATGGAAACATATGTAGAAAAAGCTGCAAATATATTTTTTTTCAAATTTAATTAAGATTAAAAGTCTTTTTGTTTGAAATTTAATTGCGGCGAAAATTTTTGAAACTTAGAACGCATTTTACCTGTTGCCTATTCTTATCAAGAAAAAAAAACGGTTTTCACTTTCAGTATGTTATTTAAACATAGATCATTAAAAGAGAAGAGCTCATATTTACCACAAATTGCCCTAAAAAAGGCAAGTTTGTGTGCTCGAATTCATATCAGGAAAAAAAGGCAAGAGATTTTTAACAGATAGGGTATGTGACTAGTTATGCACATGTTAATGGGTTTTTTTAAATGTGAATTAGTATTGAACTATGATGTCGCAGTGCTAGATCATGAAAAAGACATTCTCCAGGTGAAAAAAATTTGACATTGCAATTTTGCAGCTGTGAAATATTCATTAATTTTGAAATTAGATTCATACATACAGTGAACTCTCACTTATACGCCGCCTCATTAATGCGCCTTTTTCACTTATACGACGATTTTGAATGGTCCCACCACATTCCCTAGCAAAATGATGATAGTATCATTCGTTTATGAGTCGCTCTAAAGATAAATATTTCACTTATGCGCCGAATTTTCCCTAAAATGTAAAAAGATTAATTTATTGTCTTTAAAAGATAAACATTTTTCTTCACTTTCATCTTTAATCTGTCGCCTTTATTGCTTATGGAAGGCATTTTTTCCGCATGAACTAGAGCTCGGAGAGGGACAATTATTAATTATGCGTCGTTTTAAAGGGAACAGTTTGTCATTAGGTATGCTACAATTTTTGTTTTATCTTTATGATTGTAGTTATGTTACAGTTATTAAAGGGGCAAGTGAATAAAGGTGATATGATTTTTTTTTTTTTAATTTCTAGAAAAAACATTCCCAAAAAAAAATTATTACCTTACCAATTTCATCCATGATAAAATGTAAGTTTTTCAAAAATTGTCACATATCACCTTTATTCACTTGTCCCTTCAATTGCCAAACAGTTGTAATATGTCTCTTTTCGATAGAAACATTCTTATTCATTCTTTATGTTGCGTTTTAGCCCTTTGAATAGGCCTGTTCACTTATACGTCTCTCTCACTTATGCGCCTTTTTCTGTGAGCCCCCTGGGCCGGCGCATAAGTGAGAGTGCACTGTATATATAAATTAGAATACCTGGGTTTGATTAGTTATGTTCATGATCATACTATACATGTCATTTAAATTTATTTTCTACAGCCACAATGTATCAAACAATAATGATAACAAAAAGAATATTAAAAACTTGAATGTGTTTTTGTGCAAACTCCTAACTCAGTTACTTATTTGAAGCATTTTGGCTTACGATTTGAACTTAGAAGAGCTAACTGACAAAACGCTTTTGAAGTGAACAACAACAACAAAAATAAATAAATAGAACTATACTACTGCTGACAGATTTTTAGTAATCTTTCGCCCAATTTTACTTGTATTTTTTTATCAGTTCTAAGCAATAAGTTTAAGTCAGAGTGACCAGATATTAGTAATAATAAAATAAAAAACTTTGAGGGATATCTTTTTAAACTAATTTATTTATTAATTAAAATTATTTATTATCTAATTTTTTAATTCAAATTATTTACTGTTTTTTTTAATTTAAATTATTCATTAAGGTAGTAGTCTGGTAACTTATGCCTATTTTCATGACTTCTTTGGAGGGTGGTTTTTTATAGGAAAATAAAAATAAATTATCTTGAATATTAAGAGTTTTTTTATTTACATATTGAAAATATATAAAAAAAGACATTTGAAAAAAATTAATAGTTTATTACTATTCTTATTGTCCCTCGAAGTTGGAACCTCAAAAAAAAAATGCACGTGGGTGGCCCGGGTGATTTTGGCTCTTGATGTTATCTGAAATCAAATATTCTTGATTATTCTTAATCTATAGACATGTCATTCTGGTCGGAACTACTGAAGTTAAATTTCAAGGTTAAATAACAATATGGCGGACTTTGAAAAAAAAAAGTCCTTTTATTTTAGCAAAGAAAGGGTTGTAAAATAAAAAGTTAGGGGTGAAAAAAGTTCCCGTAAGTATCGACGAGAACTATAAGTGATAGAACAGGCTGTTAAAATTTGAAAGCAATCGGTTCAGTAGAAAAAAAGTTAGGACCCGGGTCGACCAGAAAAACAATGTTTGGAGAAAAACGCGTTTAAAGTTTAAATACAAACTCCGAGGCGCTCTAGGAAACTCATTATAACTCCCGAAATATTTCGAATTTCTGTCTGAAATTTTCACAGTATATTCTCAAGACATTGTACTTTCAAATAAAGCAAAAAAATTTTTTTTTTTTGAACCCAAGTTACCGGACTACTACCTTAATGTTCTTGTGATTGCTTTAGATTATCCAGATAACATTTAAATGAGCATTATCTGGAAGCCTTGTTCTCTAGACATAAGTGTAACATATTTTCTGTGGGAAAAACTTAAAGAAAAAGTGTATATAAATTAATCTCCAAACAAATTCTGAGCTAAAGGCTGCGATTCAAAGAGAGATCGAGTCGATTGATGAGTCAGCACTGTTAAAAATGACTGTTGTTTTTACAGTAGTATACAACTAATTTTACAGTAATAAACTGTAAATTTTCTAATTTTACAATAATAAAATGTACATTTTCTAATTTTATAGTAATAAACTAAATTTTCTAATTTTAATGAATAAACTATAAATTTTCTAACTTTACAGTATTAAACTGTAGAATTGCTAATTTTATAGTTTGTTACCGTGCATTTTGCAGTTTTAAATTGAACTGCTGCCAATATTACACTGTTGCTTTCAGAGTGTAGTACAGTTAAACTTTATGGCAATAAACTGTAAAATTTCTAACTTTACAGTAAAAAAAAGTAAAATTGCTAGTTTTACAGTTTATTACTATCTTTTACAGTTCTAAATCAGAACCTGGGCTGCCAGCATTATACTGTAAAAAGAACAGTTCATTTTTTGCTGTGCATAGGGATGATAGAATGCTGTGTATAGGGATGGAAAACCTATCGATCTTATGATTTCAGAACTTTGAAACATATAACTTTTTTCTGTAATTGGAATGAAACATGTTTATTCATCGTTCCATTTACTTGTGGGCATGCCCGTCATTTAGGGGGTCAGGGGGGTCAATTTCCCCCCCCCCCCCCTGACTTTGGGAAATCAATGTATTGGCATGTAAGTGGGTGTGGTTTTTGCCACTTTTTGGTAAATTTTACATTGTGTATGCACCCTTTGCCCCCCCCCCCTGGAAAAATTCGAGATGACGTCCCTGCTTGTGGGGCGCTTTTTTCTGATCACCTGGATATCTGAAACATTTTTTACGAAACTATCCAATGTTTTTATAAAAAAAAAGTATTTAAAACATTTTTAAGCAAATGCGAAATCCAAAAGTAATAATTGAAAAATAATTAGAAATGGTGGAGAAAAATGGTAACCGCTTCAGCCTTGCATTTGAGGCCCTTTTACTATCGGCTTCAACTAGAGCGCATCGGCGCCTAGTTGTCCGTTCCCATTCACTGGGACGACCTTTCTAAAACCCCGACAGCTGCTTTATTACTAGTAGTTTAGAGTGATAGTCAAAGTGTGTGTGTGGAGGGGGGGGGGATTCCAGGCCTCGAAGAAATGACCAGGAAAGAGAATAACTTATACTTTGTTTCAAAAGTGGAATGTTATTTGCTTGAGATAGTTTTACAAGATGAGGGTGGGCATTAAAAAAGGAGGCTATAGTTAAAACTCAAGGAATGTTTTATTAAAAGTTGACGTTTATTTATTTCGTGAGTAAAATTTACAATGGGACAGTTTTCAAAGAAAATTTATGTTTGTTTTTCATCAGTAGAGTTAATTTTGAACATTTTGCTAAAATTAAATTTGTAAATTGTTGAAATTTTTAAGGCTGAATTTTATGCTACATCTCTTATTTTAAAGGTGTTTGTTCAACTTTTTGTTGTGATGGCCGTGTTATTGTTAAAAAGTATCATGAAGACATGGGGTGTCATTGCTTGGAGAGGTTGGACGTTTTTATTAACATTTTAGACAACACAAGAAAAATTTACAGCACTAAGAGAGGGAGTTACACTCAGGGCTTCGTTAAGAATCGAACCCACTACCTCTGTTGTTCGAAAACAAACCTCTTTCACAGAGTCGCGGAAGCCCCTTTTAACTTGTGACATATGTATTTATCTAAGAAATCCATTCAGACGAAATAAAAAATGCACGATGACACTTTTTTTTTTTTTTGAATTCATGGCCATAACTTGCATTAACGGAAAGTTTAATTTTTGTTTCATTGTATATAGAATCTTATTCCACATAGACCCATTAAAACAGTATTGAATTCTATGAAACATATTCTTTTACAATTATTTAGCAGTGTGAAAAGCGTGCGAGTCCCATCCTTCCCATGTATCCCACAATCGTTTTTGTCCTCTACTGAAAAATGACGAAAATGGACTGCCGTTAGTCTGATTCTGAGGTACAGATTTAAATAAACTTAGAACGAAGTATTTATCAATTATATTTTAGCAAAAGAAAAGTTATTACTCAATATTTCACTTGTAGAGGGAAGAAACATTTTTTCAAACACTACGCTTACGTCATTTCCTGCCTGAACAGAGTTACAGTGAACTCTCACTTATACACCGCCTCATTTATGCACCCTTTCCACTTATACGACCATTTTCAGTGGTCCCGGCACATTCCATGGTAAAATAATGATAATTTCATTCGTTTATGCGTCGCTCTAAAGGTAAATATTTCACTTATGCGCCGAATTTTCCCTTAAATGTCAAAAATTTAATTTATTTTCTTTAAAAAATCAGCATTTTACTTCGTTTTCCTCTTTAATCTGTCACCGTTATTACTAACGGAAGGCATTTTTCCGCATGAACTAGAGTTCGGAGAGGGACAATTAATCTATTATGGATCGTTTTAAAAGGAGTAGTTAGTGATTAGGTATGCTACAATTTTTGTTTTCTCGTTATCATTGTAGTTAGGTTACAGAAGTTGCAAAACCGTAGTAATACGAGCATTTTTTTTTTTGAAACATTCTTATTCATGCGTTCATTAGAACCTACGTTGCATTTTAGTCCTTTAAATAGACTTGTTCACTTACGCGTCTTTCTCACTTATGCGCCTTTTTCTGTTGGTCCCTTGGGCCAGCGCATAAGTTAGAGTTCACTGTATTTTGTAAAAAATTGCCTTGTATAGAGCAGTAAGTAACCTCCCCTGAGCCAGGGCTAAGGCAGAAGCATGCAATTCACCAGCTCGTTTATTCCATTCATGGATGGAATATACGAGGTGGTGGTGTATTGCAAACATTGTATTAGTTTGGTACTCATAGAATATGTTTTACGCAATTAACTACAGCAAATAATTCACCCGTTCTTTGTAGTAAAAAAAATTATATTGATGTCATGGCAGGCTCTAAAATGCATTTTTCATAAAGCAAAGGGCAGATAGTCTTTCCAAGAAAAACAGCAAACCAGTTTACCGCTATCATTTAGTTTTAGAGTTTTGCGGGTAAATTTTGATTTAAAAAAATTTGCATCCCGAGTGACACTTTGGCTGAAATTCTAAAATTTTTAACTATTGCGTTTTGTGCATTCTATCACGTTTAGAAATAAGTGCTGACCTTGATACAGGTCTTACGCTTCCCTCCGTTTACATTGCCGTAAATCAGCTTTTTCTACAGCGGTAGAACAGCTGCAGAAAAACTTACTTTTAGGTGATGCGCATTTGTGTGCATTTGTGTGATTAGCGAAAGTAAATTGATGGTTAAGTAGTAATAGAAACTATAACGAAATAGTTTTTGTCCATTTTAAAATGTTATTTTATTGTCTCGTTAGTATTATTTGTTCGGTTTTATTGATTCATTGATGTTTTCTGGTTTTATTAAAAATATTCATGGAAATAATAAATAAAAGTGTATTTAACTAAGTAAAATATTTTTAAAAAATCAAGATAGGAATATTGTGAAACAGTTTAAGTTAAATGCAGATAGATACTGAAATTAAATGAAAAATAAAACTATCACTGGATTTAACTTTTGGTGGATCTCTCACGTACTCTTTCTAATCACTGATGGTAAATTCAAAGTTAACATATGAACAGCACTTTTGATTTCTACAGAGAGATGTTACCAAAAATTATTGCTGCATAGCATTTATAATACATGAGATCGAACGAGAAAAAATAATAATTTTAATTTTTTACGCAAATATGCGTTTTAAATGTACTTTATTTCGACACATGTTTTACTTTTGGAAGTCGAGTATATAATTATTATAAGAAGCATTTTATTTACCATAAAAAATTTGATATTTAAAAACAAGGAAACAAATGAAAAATGAATTTAAATTTGCATACGAAGAGGTTTTAAAGACAATGGATAAAAGGGAAGATGGTTTTGGTGTTTATTACCTAACACCAAAGGAAGCATGACTGCAACTGGAAAAGAAAAACACGATTGAGCTTCCATCAATAAAATCCATTTTCAATTTCATTAGCTATCACATCAAAGTATAAATGTCCTAAAAGATTTTACCCTAAACAGAACAAAAAATATATAATATTTAAAAGGAAAATTGTATTATTCATTCCTTGTACTGCCTGGGCCTACTAAGTTATTTTGGTGGTAGTCGTACGATTACTTAATCCAAGTTTATTTTTTCTTTGGCTTTTTGCTCTTTTTGTATTTTTTTGCTGTACAAAGTTTTGGAATCTTTTATGGCAACTCCCAAGCACACAGTAGACTTAAAGTACTTTTTTGGTAAAAGCTACCCCGCTTTGTTCTCAAAACACTCAAAATGCAAATCTAAGAAAATCTACAAAAAAAAAAAAAAAAAAAAAAACACGAATTGCTTCGGCGGTCGACCTTCTTCGAACATGATACCATCTCCAAGGAAAACAAAAATCTTATTCTTCTGCCATTTTCCGAATCCTCTCACGGACTTTCATTAAGTCCACCTCCCTACGAATCACTCGTCCCTGGCTGAAACAAGATAAACCCAAGCCCCTGAAGGCCACCTGATCCGTACCAATCCTTCCACAACCCCCCACCCGTTATTCTCCCAAGGAAAAAACCCCGTTTCTCCCGAAATCAGTACTTTAAATTTAATTTCGATATTGAGTTTCATTGAAGTAGCAAAAACCTCTATCGTCATTTCAGTGAATAACGAAATGGAAATCTTCGCAGAGCGGGAGACCTTGCAGTGATGTAACTTTGTTTATAAGAGCTTTTGTACTGTATTGTAGGAGAAAAGGGGCGTTTGGAGCAAGGGGTTCCTATCCTAGGATATAAATATTTAGATATTTATTATTCAATAGTTTTAACGATTTTGATGTATTCCCCTTGCGTTTATTGCCATGTGCAAGTTTGAACAACTTATTCTAAACTGCAACAACAACTTATTCTGAGCTAGAAAGCGGCAGTTTTGCTTTTATCCTGAACCAATTGTAATGCATTTTTTCAGAAATCTGAAATAAGGCATGATAGACTAGTCATAACTCACGGATTGCTTTCTCGAATCAACAATTTTTACTCAATGATTCGATAGAGAGTTTGAGCTTTAGAGAAGAACAAATAGTTAGCACTAACATCTCGATTTCAATGCTTCAAAAACAAAAAATTGCATATACAGTAGGTTCATTGCATTTTTGTCTAACATAAACTTAAATGAATTGTGTACATGCGGCACCATTTCGTCAAAGTAAAAGCTCAGACTTGATGTCAAGTTATAACATAAAAAATCATCAATCCATTTTGCACTTTTACTGTGTTTATTCATCGAATGTTACCATTAACTTAACGTTTAAAACATATATTCTTGACAAAATCACGAAATGGGTAGCTTTTTTAAAACAGTTATGCAGTGCTAATTTTTTTACGTAGCTGCAACGTCTATATCACCCATTAGCCCAAAATTTATTTGAGGGGCTATTCTGCTTAGCTTCGATATTGTCCGTTGTGGCTTGGTTAAGAAGACTTTGAATTTGTAATTAGAGAGTTGTGGGTTTGGTGCATACCGGTCAAAAATCTTCTGTGTACGCCAATCGTGATTGGTGCATATTAAATCTGTCGGGGGACCAATTCTTTCAGTTTCTCGTTCCAAAATACCGAATTTAGGGGTTTTCAGCCCCTGGTCTGGACCAAGAAACAGGTGCATCCAATATCCTATCCAGCTGGTTAACCCATCTGTTGTAACAGGTACATCGAGCCCTGAAGTATAGTGAAATATAGTGCATACCTTCGAGATGAAAGGATAAACAATGTCTGCTGTGTATCTCTTATTTCATCAGAAAATAAAATAAAGGGTAACATACCCAAGTAGCATCAACTCATCGGATTTTGCTCGGCCGATCATCGAACTCCTTGTAAACTGATCCCGTAACGCACGACGACATCGTTCCGATCAGTATCCGAGCACGGTTTTCGATGAGCTACTTTTCATCGGAATGCGATATCCTTCCGATCAACTTTCCCGATGAAATTCATTGGCACTGGACTGTTCTGCTCGTAAATTGCTCCAAATCTCATCATATTTCGAGCAAACCGGATTTTGCTGCTCGGATTCTATTTGGCCGATGAGACATATTGGATCATCGGTCGATGAGAATTTCATCGGGTTTCGATGAATGGCCGATCATAGGCCGATGAGATGATGCTGCTAGGGATAGGCCCTTCACTGGCATTGATCTATACTTAGCATCTCAAACGAAAGATCACTTGAGAATCTTATCTATATTTTCTAATAAGCATCATCTTTTAGATATAAAATCGTTACCAATGATCAGATGCAGAACCTTTGTATAATTATTTAGAAACTATTTTCCTTTACGAAGTTGAAATTACTAGGCAACACATTAGCTTAGCAATTGGCACCGCTGCTGTGCATATCCAATTAATGAAAACCACATCTATTGCGCTATTTATTGCATTAGAAAATAAAGTAATCTATGGTTTTGATTCCTCGTAATTCAATTTCTTCACATCCGTGGACTGGTATGTCAGCCAAAGTCCCCCTCGGGACCGAAATCGAAACTCCACAATTAGTCTCGTGTACTGCTGCCCTCAGCGCAACCCCTTTTAAAAGAAAAGCGTGAGTTGAAGCAGCAAAATCTTCATAACGGACAATCCCCCGAGATACCGGACAAAGAAAGCGTTCCATCCGTTATTAACTTTCTATTCCTCTAACTCAATAAGCATCGGCCTAAACGGGGCGGGCACAACCTCCGATGCCCCGAGGCTAAGACATCTTGTTGACTGAGTTCGATTTGCAGAGGAATGGAACACACAAAGACAAACCTGACTTTGAGGAGTTTTGAAGATCTTTCCCGGTCGGGGCGTGTTGTGTGTTGGGATGCGTGATTGATGGTTATATGGGGAAGTCTCATGGAAAGCATGATCAGAGCAAAATACGGAAATGAGTTTTTTTGACATGTATTTATCAGAAATTAACATTTTTTAGCAACTTTTTTCAACAAACATCAATCTGAAAAAAATTTCTTATCAGTCACCGCTTGGGATCTGCGATAGTTATTAAGTAAAGTTTGATTAAGTTTTTTGTTTTTTCAATCTTTGCTCTTGTTTCACAATTTGAAATAGAGCTATTTATCGAAATAAAAAATGAAGTAGCAACCCCTGTTCTTAATTCAAGTTAATGCTTAAAATGAATTCCAAAATCCAACATTGTAGGGCAAAATAGTCAGTAACGCAAGCATAATGTCAGATGTAAACATTAGCAACGTGTTAACTTTCGTGTGCCCTTGATTATGAGAAACCGCCAGGCACAAAATGCTTGCGTTTCACTACGATTTGACCAGTTAAGGATTAGAATATTGAATTTGAATAAAAATAATGCTCACACAAGAATGTCAAAACATATTTTTTTTTTCTTTTCATTACTTAAACTTTCCAAATTGCTACTATGTGTGTCTCTCAATGCTTTGATGTATTTACAATAAGCCAAGGAGTCCAGAAACCTTAATGCCAACAGCAACAGTGTCTATCTCCAAGATGCAAACGCAATAGCTAAATCTAAACTTAGAGATAAATCAATCCAACTGAAACACCAGCTTTGTGAAATAAATACAAGTCGATCAATAACAAAAACTATAACCAGGCTGAGAACCGGCCATCACAGGAGGATGAAGATGGATGGAGAGGGTAGAAGGGTGTACAGAAACTGTTGTAATTGCCCAGATACACAGCTTACACCTTGTCATATCTTTGAGTGTCCAGCAATGAATGCGAACCTGAGAGAAATTGTTGTATTGCCGTCACTTATAGACCTTTATGACAATAACATCCAACCAATCGCAAAAGCAGTTATAAGGATCCATGGAGTTATTTAGTTCGGCTAAGTCATAGACACGACAAAAAAAAGTATTTACAATACTTCCATTTTACCATTAATAACGTAGTTTAAAGTAATAAGGACAGATCTGTTTATCTGCTTCTGAACGTCCATAAAAATGACGCTTTAAAGCTTCTAAAAACCATTGAATTTATTCCTCCGTCATTATTTCATTAGGAAAAAATAAAAAATGTTCGCAACAATAACTAGAAAATGGAAATCTAGATCTACTGCGCAAGAAAACAATACCTAGTGCAGTAAAAAATCTGTACCTGCTACTTCAAAAAACTTTAGATTTGTTGCAAATCCGTAGAATTTGCCGACGATAAAACCCATAACAAAGTCTAGATCTGCAGTGAAACAAAAATAGAGAGTAGAATTTCTCCTTATCAAATAAAAAATATAGAACATCTGCTTAAAATAATTTACATCTATTAACTATGAATACATAGCAGCCTAAAGTTGATTTCATGACTGTATTAAACGATAGCAATTCTGAACAAACCTTGTGCTGTACCACCTGCCCCGTCATATGGCGGTTCAGATGGGGGTCTATTATCCCCTCTGGCTTTGGAAAACTATTACAGTATTTACATATAATTAGGTGTGGGTTTTGCTATTTTTAGCGTAATTTACATGGAACATATACCCCTTGGTCCCCCCCCCCCTCCTTGGAAAAATTCGAAATGACGGGCCTGTGTAAGACACAGTAGTGGAGCACAATGTGTACTGCTAAGAAAACTTGATGGCACCTGAAACATTTTAACAATTTTTTCTCGCCAACTGCGAAAACCGATCGTTCTCAATTGTTCTTTTCCATCCTCCTCCAACAAATGAACTTTGATAAATGAATATGTCAGAGTTCGCATCGTTCCGTGCTACCCATACTTAAGGATCCTCCTACATCTAAATCACCGCTTCACGTGCTGCTTCGAGAACGTTATCCCGCCCTTTCCCTTCTCCATCCTCTTTACGAATTTTCTTCGCGAATTTAAATTTAGGTGAGTGCGTTTGGGCTGCAAAGAAACTTGCAGCGATTGACTTTTGCAACGCTGAGAAGGAGAGGATAAATCAAATATAAATGGCTTCACGCGATTTTGAATGGGAAAAATGATGCTCTGACGACCCGCCTACAAGATTTAACCTATTTTTTTCTTTCTTTTTCTTTTGGAAACAAGAATTTTCAAAGATATCTTGTATACTTATGAAAATATTGTTATTTATTTGCATTGATTTACTTTCATTGGTTAACAATGGTGTTGTTCAAGCAATCTCTAACAATGTATGTTGTTTTTCCAGTATAATACAGCTAATTCATGGTAATAAACTGTAAAAATTGCTGATTTTACAGTAATAAACTGTATATTTGCTAATTTTACAGTTTATTACTGTGCAATTTACAGTTTTAAATTGGAATCTCTGGTGCCAGCATTATGCTGTTATTTTTATAGAAAAATAACAGCCAAATTTTACAGAAATAAACTAAAATTGCTCACTTTATACTAAGAAACTAAAATTGCTAGTTTCGCATTTTATTACTGTGCATTTTACAGTTTTAAATTTGAACATCTGCTGCCAAGAATCACACTGTGAAAATAACAGCTCATTTTTTTTGCAGTGAATGAACTTGCATCAGAAATATTTGTACATGTGCCACCCCCCCCCCCCTCAAAAAAAAGTAAACTCTGACGGTCTCTCTGCTGATACTCTGAGCAATCTAACCTAGAACATTACCTCGTTTTTCCTTTTGATCATTTAGGAAACAAGTAGTATAAACGAAGTATTGAATACTGATGAAAACATTATTTATTTTTATTGATTTACTTTCATTAGTTAACAATGGTGTTATTCAAGCAAACTCTAATAGACTTGCAACTAAAATATTTATAAATGTTCCAAAACTCTAACCATACCCTGACTAATATAACCTTCAAAATTACCTCTTTTTTCTACTTGTAGTTTAGGAAGCAAGTATCGTCAAAGATATATCGTATACTTTTGAAAACATTACTTATTTTCATTGATTTACTTTCATAAGTTCGCTATGGTATTATTCAAGCAATCTCAAATCAACTTGCATCAAAAACTTTTCTAAATTTTGCACCAAAAATAAACTCTTGCGACCTATCTGGTGCTGCTCTGAACATTTTGCTATAAGATAGCGTTTTTTTCACTTCTTTTTTAGGAAGCAAGTATCGTCATAGATACCATATACTCTTATGAAAACATTGTCATTTATTTTTATTGATTTAATTTTATTTGTTTAATAATGGCATTTTTAACTCAATTTTCTAATGAACTTGAATTAAAACTTTTGTAAATACATCCCAAAGTAAATTTGCGAGTGGCTATAATCGCATTATATATGTACTATAATATTTAGATTCCACTATTATCCTTTTGGATCCGGGCTATTTTTTAGAAATTTTTCTTTCGACCCAGGTAGTACGACAGTTGAACCACAGATTTCTTTTCCATTGAAAAGAAAAAATATAAACTGTCGTACCAGGCGTATGAAACCTTGAAAAAATCCCCGGCTCCAAAGGGTTCGAGTGAAAATCTCATCCCCGCCCTCTAAAAAAAAAAAAAGACTTACGGTACAGCATGTGTACCGCCCGGCTCCTAAAGGTTAAACCTATTCGCAGTCAACATCTACGCAAAGATATAACTAATAAATACATACAGGCCGTATCCATTCCTTTAATCACCCTTAAGCCCGCTACTTAAGCTAATTCGTAGAAAATACAGCATCCAGCTTCCGAAAATCCTCCGCATTTATTAAACCTTAACCCGACGCATCAGTTAATTATTTTCACATGTTCCAGAACAACTCGCTCTCAATGAACCAGTAATTGTTAATTTTAGCCATTTTCTCGTTAATTGGGATTATTTTTGTAGCAAACGAGCGCTCTGAGCCATTCTCAGCAATTTACATTTCGCTCCAAGTCTGCACATTCGATATTAATGATGCCAAAGCAATTTATAGTAGTAATCGATTTATCGCATTTGATTCGATGGTTTGGTCCTAAATGATTGTGAATCGATTGCTCTCGAGCGTTTAATGGATAACTCCTTATTTTACTCCCTGTAATTGCTTTAATAGAATTCAATGTTGTGCAGATAATTGTTTCGGTAAAGATTTTTCCCTAAACCGGTGTGTTATTTTTACGTGTAATGGTATTTGTTTCCAATATATTTCTCCGTTTTGAGTTTAGAAGGTCTTTAAAAAATACTCAATCCTAAAATACTTTCATAGACTAGCATTGGTTCAGTACTTCTTTCTTAATGGACTGTAAGGAAAAATTAAACTGTTTTGAAAACACATTCTCAAAAAATTTTAGAGATCCTAATATTTGCTGCTAAGACTCCATATGTTTTAAGAAAATACTGATTCCTTGCTAGCTTACTTTTGTCCATCAATATAAAATAAAAATAAAAATAAATTCAGCATGTCTTACAATTCTATGTTTCCAATATATTTCTCCGTTTCGAGTTGAGAATGTCTTTAAAAAATACTCAATTCTAAAATACTTTCATAGACTAGCATTGGTTCAGTACTTCTTTCTCAATGGATTGTAAGGAAAAATTAAACTGTTTTGAAAACACATTCTCAAAAAATTTTAGAGATCCTAATATTTGCTGCTAAGACTCCATATATTTTAAGAAAATACTGATTTCTTGCGATCTTATTTTTTTCCATCAATATAAAATAACAAAAAGTTCAGCATGTCTAACAGTTCTATAAATGTATGCACGTAGTCAATGCAATGCAATCTATAAAACGGTCACCATGATTATTTCTTAGAGAACCTACACTTCAAAAAATTAAATATTGTTTTTACACTATAATACTGGCAGCAGAGGTTCCTATTTAAAACTAGAAAGCACAGTAATGAACTGTAAAACTAGCAATTTATTTATTTATTTATTTTTTGTTGACACCCTGAGGTCCCCCGCACCTACCGTTTGAACGGTTTATCGGTTTTGGGACCCCAGGGACATTTATTAAAAACTAAACATGTTACATCTTACAAAGCTTTTTTTCCCACAATTTTGACATATCTTAGAGCATCATACACTTACAAACTTAACATAACAAATATCTTAACAAAACAACTAGCAATTTAACAGTTTCTTACTGTAAATTTAGGAATTTTACAGTTTATTTGCGTAAAATTTAGCTGTATTACACTGTTTAAGAAACAGTGTAATACTGCCAACAGATGCTCCAATTTAGAACTGTAAAATGCACTGTAATAAACTGTAAAAATAGTAATTCTACAGTTTAGTACTGTAAAAGTAGAAATTGTACAGCTTATTACTGTAAAATTAGCAATTTTTAGTTTATTACTATAAGCTGTTATATACAGTAAAACAAGCTGTATTATACAGTAAAACAATATTAGTTTTTTACATTGTACAGTAATTCTTGTTCCTATTTCTTGCTACCTTCTGTATTTCAGGAGACCGAATCGGTAATTATTGCCCATTGATTTTCGCTGATTACACGCCTTCTTGCAGATCGTCATTAAAAGGCGCGACTAGATTCATAGACTGATTGCTGCTGCTGCTTTGCTTGCTTACTTGTTTTAAATAACTCATCTTTTGCTGTAATTGCCAGTTTAGCCTGTGCCGCAGAAAAAAAAAATATATATATATATATTCTTCTAGTACCCTTAACTGTGCTTTACTTTTAACTGTGCCCCTAATTCGAGCTTTACTTAGTTTGCTTCTTACTTTTCAACCTTCACAATGTTTACAATTTGTAAAAGGATTCATATAATGTACAAAACACATATCAGCAGCATACTTAAGAATTTTATGCGTCATGAAGCAGTTATCTTGCCTTTACTGCCTGCACAAAGGTTAGCACTTACTATTATTTATTTATTTATTGATATTAAATTTTTATATGATATATAAATTTCATATGCAAGCATTTCTACACGTCAGTCGCTATTGAACGCTGTTTTAAAACTAACGTTTTATCAAAAAACATGTTTAAAAAAAAACATAAACCCCCTTTTTTCCTCAATTTTAAAACGAGCAAAGAAAATAAAAGGGTTTATTTCTTGATAGAAAAAAAAATCCCTCTCAGTAGCTTTCAAACACCGCAAATCCCTAAAGACTTCTTCAAGCAGACCAACACCCAGTGGGCTATCTAGATACATTAAACATTTACGTCTCCATTTTAGACCTTCTTAACGGAATAATATCCATTGAGGAAAGAAAGGGTCCCGGAGTAGGGAAAATTCTGGATGCAGGCCAGGGAAGAAAAGCTTTTAAATGGCATTTTTTCCCTATCAAACGAGGTTCTCTTCATACATAAAAGCCATTATGAAGGCATCGTAAATTGGACTTTGTTCTCGGGGTTAAATATTTGATATCTGAATTCTGTGGGTGAAGTGCTGAAAAGGGGATTTCACCTATTTCTAATCCATTGATGATTTTCGTTGGATTTCTCGTTTCATTTGCACTCGTGCGAGAAGATATAGCGAGCGGGTTTTGTTTTTCTGTGTGGAGATTTATATCCGGAGTTCGGTAATCCATACTTCACTGTATCCAAGCAATTATTTGCTTCTTTCGTTTTTTGTAATTTAACATTGTGCAAGAATTTGTTTTGTGAGGACAGAAAGATAAACTAATTTCAGCAACTTTAGTTCTTACTATTAGTTATTTAGCAATACTTGAATTTCACGTGAACAGGATTGGCGCCAAACAAAATTCGCCAATTTCGCTAAGGCACCCTCAAATATATTTTCTCCGCAATATTTCTTGAATGAAAGGCATTATTACCCGAAAAGCCTAGAGGAAAACGGACGTAAGTGGAAGAAACAAAAACTTGGACATAACTAGTACAAATGGTATAATGAACTCTTATTTGCCTTGCAGGAATATATGGTTATAGTAGTCAGGTGTGCCATACAGTATGATGTAGAAAAACACATCTATGAAAGCTTACGTCTAGATTGAACGTTTTATTTAAAACTTTATTTCGTCACGTACATTTCTTTGCTTCTCACTAGTTTATATGAACATTGATGATTTTATAAGAGATGAGATATTAGAATAAGAATTTACTTTGAGAATAAGAATTTTCATAGAAGATTTCATAAGAGTTACGTGTGTGACAATCATTCCATACTTATCTGAAAAAATATTTTAGAACAATGAAAATCTAATGCTTAAATGAGACTTGAATTTTAAAATTTATAAATGTAGTGAGTGTGTAAGTGTTGAAACCTTAACCTAATACACTTAATGCTAATTATATGGAAGAGTTTTTGGAACTGTGAGATGCTTATGTGATTGTGAAAGAAACATTTAAATTTCAAAATCATGCTATTGGTCATCTTTGCAATTTTATTGAAAGAAATCAGATCATTGAATTTTAAACATTTGTTTAGCAGTCTTGACTAAATTTTTGCTCTCGATGCAATATTAATTACATTGCTTGAATTCCGTTACAAGAAAATTCCCGTTACAACAAAGCTTGAAGTTCGCTAAATTGGAATTTCACTTTAGTGTCAGCAATTTCTTCCACTGATCACATAGAAACTTAACCCATTAATGCCTGACATTTTTTTTTCAAAGATATTTTGCATACTGATTATAAACGGTGTTTAATTGACAGGAAAAATAATTTAAGAAATATTATGTAAAAAATAATTTTTTTATTAAGGAAAGCAAAATCGTCCCTTAAAAGTTACGATAGGCCCCAGAGGGTACATACTTTTTTTACTAAAATTTTATTCTGCCTACGATATAATATTTAAAAAGACATTTTTATCAGAAGAAATAAAATCTGCAATTAACATAAACAGGGAAGCTGGGAATAACTTTGAAAACTAAGCTTTTTTTTTGAGAATGTGAAGGATGTCATTTTTGAGGAGGATCATATTAAAACGGCGACAGAGCTCACCTTGTTAATGTGCTGCAATCCGTTAATAACGAATTGAAACAATACCAAGGTTGTACCAATTGAACAGTATTATTTGGTTGAAATGTTCATTTTGGGGAAATTCAGACCCTTTTTTGAACCGTCCCTAAAAAGGGACGCTAGGCATTAATGGGTTAATTCTAGCTTAACTACGGCTTTTCAAAGTGTTTACGGAAAAAACGCATTTCAAACAAACCAAAAATAATGAAAACTATTTATGAATGCCATTCTACGTTTGCTGATTCATTTGGCTTCTTTTCCCACCACGAATCCTCAAAAATTCCTCCTAACCCGTGTCACAGATGACACACCATTGCAACCCTTTTCCTCTAACACGCATTCCTTAATCCACACCAAATCCATAAATATGACAAATGATCCCGATTATTGCGACCCACATCACCTTTGGCAAGTCATGCGCAGACGTGCGCCTTTTCAATTAGCATGCTCTGTTCCTTCTCTGGAAGTGAGTCACCGGGGTTCGAACCACCCCCCGTACCTGGGTAGGGCCAATTAATGGAGTGGGGTTCTCCCCGCAAACGTGGGAATGATGGAGCAATGTCGTTTGCGAGCCCCCCAGGGCAAGGGATCCCATTCCGTTGGGGGCCTTAAATCGATTTCGGGAGAGGAATGGGCTGTTTTAATTGTGGCAAACGGGGGCCATGTAACAATATATTGCTCTAATTAAGACGTGGCATTTGGTTATGGATAATGGCAGGTGACACGTTTGAGATATGTAATTTTGGAAAAGAGATTTATGTTTGGAAGAAACTTGTAAGACACGTTATGGCTTTTTTAAAGCAAGAGTTGCAGTCGTTCTCTACCGAAACGTGCAAGCTAAACGGAAAATTTTCCCTTTTCAAATGTGATTGGGAAACATAGCAACCACCAGTTCGTAGAATATTTTGTGCTCTTCTATAAATGATAGGTTTTCTTAATATAATTTAAAATTCAAACAATGTTTCCTCATTTAACTTATTCTCTAAAAAGAGAAAGTAGAGAATGTTCCAGAGAAATAACAAATTTTTACTGAAGTAATGTCTTAGGTCAAAGTTTTATTGCCTTTAATTTTTGGATTATTCAATGGCAGGGAAAAGGGCGATGTATCAGAGCGAGCGATATAACGAGGTGCGATATAAAGAGGCTTTACTGTATTTTATAGGAGATACAAAGAACATTTCCCGCTCTGCCCACTTAATTTTTACCAGAATGATATTTTTTATTTGAAATAAACATTTGGAGAATGCTTTAATTTTGTTTTATTTATTTTTTTTAACTTGAGGCATTTTCAAATTCTTTACAGATAAATCAAGGGACAGGTGGATAAAGGTGATATGTGACTTTTGAATTTCTTCTATTTAAACAACTTAGTGTGTTTTCAATTGTATTAACTCACAAACACAATTGAACGGGCAAGTGAATAAAGGTGATAGGTGACATTTTTTTTAATTTCTTGAAATATCTTTCAAAAAAATATATTACCTTATCACATTCATCCATGGTAAAAAGTATGCTTTTCCAAAATTGTCATATATCACCTTTATCCACTTGCCGACAGGGTGGTATAGTGTTTTAGACGCGGGTCTCTTACGCCCAAAAGCGCGGGTTCGAACCCTGCTCCAGTCGGTGGATTCTCATTATGCAGAAAATCGACAGCACTCATGTCGTATGGTTATGCGTCATGTAAAAGATCCCTCGAGTACTTGTTTGGCTTATAGTATCTCTTGGCAAAATTAAATTCCTAGTGCAGTTTCGCATCGAATAGAGCCCAGGTGCCTCCATCTAGTGGGGAAACTAGGCGTCAAAACACTTGTGCCAATGGTATTCCACCAATGGTGGCGCCACATGAAAGAGTGAATGCCGCTTCTGGGGAATGCACTAGGTCTGCAAATGACAAGAAGCTAAACGCAGCCCCATTTGAAACAAACAAACCTTTATCCACTTTCCCGCCCCTTCAAATATCATTTAGATTGAGCTGGTTTTGATGTAAATAAGGCTTATTTTGCTCTTATTTTTTAATTTTTTTTTAATTTTATTGAAATCCAGGCAGTTTCTCACTTTTGTGTGTATGTACGAGTCTGTGCAAAAAAATTGCACTACAGTTGATAAAGCACCTTATTATATAATAATACTGCTGATGTTATCTGTCCATTTGTACAATGGTAATAAACATTAATAATAATAATTTGAAGAAAAAAAACGTGGTTTACGTTAGTTTTAAAGCAAAATTGGTTTTTGGCAGCTGTTTTTAAACTATTGAGAGAGATTCGTACTGAAACGCTTTGTGGTGCGTGTGATGCGAGTAGTGTAGACAAAAAACACAAGTTATGAAAAAAACTGAAAATTGAGGATTGAGGTAGTTTAGACTCTAAAGGCGTCATGCTTTCATTTTTGCTGTCGCTGTATTGTTGCAAGTATAGTGAACTATCACTTATGCGCCGGCCCAAGAGACCAACAGAAAAAGGCGCATAAGTGAAAGAGGCGTATAAGTGAACAAGCCTATTTAAAGGACGAAAACGCAACATAGGTTCTAATGAGAGAATGCATAAGAATGTTTCTATAGACAAGGGACATATTACTACGGTTTGGCATTTACTGTAACGTAACTACAATGATAAAGAGAAAACAAAAATTGTAGCATACCTAATTACAAACCGTACCCCTTAAAACGATCCATAGTAAGTAATTGTCCCCCTTCGAACTCTAGTTCATGCGGAAAAAAAGAGGAAAGTGAAGAAAAATGTTAATTTTTTTAAAGAAAATAAATATATATTTTATATTTTACGAATAATTCGGCGCATAAGTGAAATGTTTATCTTTAGAGCGACGCATAAACGAATGATAATATCATTATTTTTATACGGAATGTGCTGGGACCATTTAAAATCGTCGTATAAGTGAAAAAGGCGCGTAAATGAGGCGGCGTATAAGTGAGAGTTTACTGTATTATGAAAAAAAATATATTTGTTCAGAAAAATTTCTTCAGCAAAAAGTTGAAAAGCTTGACTGAATTTAATTTTATTGTGCAGTTTTCAATGTGTACGATGAACCTCATTGTAGAAAACTTATACGAAGTTTTGCCGTAACACGGAGGATTCTGCAAATTAACTTCTACAGACATCAATGATGGCATTTT
The DNA here is from genome assembly GCA_038373865.1 of Uloborus plumipes. Lineage (NCBI taxonomy): Eukaryota > Metazoa > Arthropoda > Arachnida > Araneae > Uloboridae > Uloborus > Uloborus plumipes. The sequence continues at coordinate 68,889 of JAXGGA010001803.1, forward strand.
AACAGTAAACTTTAAATTTTTTGCCTAATTCTGTCGACAATAATAAACATCCGACTGCAAAGCGAAGAATTATCGGCCTGATTACCTCAGTATGAAGTCTTTGTCAATTTTTGTCACTATGATTAAAACTAATGTGAACGATATTTCTTACAAGTAGTCTTAATTGCAACATTTTCCGACGCTCCAGAGGCATCTATTCCCAGACGTGGCACATCTAATTATGCATAACCAAGCGCCACTTCTTTAATTAGACCAATATATTGTTACATGCCCCAATCAAGGAACGCAATTCTTTCTCTTGAATCGATTAACGTCCCCCTCTGAAACAAGATGACTGCCAAGAGCGAAAAAACAGCATTTTATCACTTCGTAGGGGTTTAGGTAGGCATTGTAGGTAAGTTGCCGAAGTTTATGTAACTCATGCATTTTTTTAATGTCGGTTTTTAAGTGTATATATTTGTGTTTGTTCATTATATTTGATTCTTCATTTTTTGAAATTTTGTTGCAGAGTTTGAGTTACAGTTCACTTTAACTTTATTTTTGAGCATTGGACTATTTTTTTTTGTATTACTTCTGCACTGTTCATATAATTTTACCTTAATTTCCATAAATACTTTTATTTTAAAATTTATATGCTATTTTATTCTATTCATCCTTTTTTGAGAACTTATTTTTAAGGCATTGGCAGGTAATTTTTCAACAATACCGCATGCATCTTTTTGTTTCGATTGTAAATCTAATTCCTTTTTTACAATGTTCTCTGTACTAAAATTTTCGTGTAGTAATAAACTGCAGGCATTCTGTTTTTTTCAGAAAAACATTTTTTACATGAGTTACTTCAATAAACTTTACTGTGGATTTGCAAAGTTAATTTTAACAGGCTGCTACTTCCCTTTTGATAAAATATAACGAATCACTAAACGATGTAAAATATCAAACTGAGAGGGTTACACATTTTCATAGCAATAAGAGTGGGTTAGTGAACCACGCATTACTGAAAATAAAAGTGTTTTAATAATTTTCATTTTGATTGAATTTCAGTCATCAAATATGGTTGATGGTCATGTTCACGTGAACTCGCTACGTAATTTTTCGAAACACTATTATTTATTTTTTATTTTATTTATTTATTTATTTATTTTTGTGTATGCATTATACTGTAAGCACAGACATTGCCTCAACTAAAACAGAATGCTCCAGTTTCGTGATCTAAAATTCGACGTGAATACAGAAGTACTCTCAAATATTGGCAAGCAATATGTGTTTTCTTAAGTGAGTTATGATACTCAAGTAGAAAGTTCTCATAAATATTGTTTTCATAAAATATTCGCTAAACATACACTGCAAAATATGGACTGCTGTTTTTACAGTAGATTACTGGCAGTCGAGGTTCCAATTTAAAACTGTAAACTCCACAGTAATAAGCTGTAAAGCTAACAATTTCACAGTTTCTTACTGTAAAGTTGCAAATTTTACAGTTTACTACCGTAAAATGTAGCTGTATTATACAGTAAAAACAACAGAATAATACTGGCAGCAGAGCTTCCAGTTGAATACTGTAAAATGCACGGTAATAAACTGTAACATTAGCAATTTTACAGTTTCTTAATGCGAAATTGGTAGTTTCACATTTAAGTACTGTAAAGTTAGAATATTTAGTTTATTACCATAAAATTAGCTATATAGCTAATTTTATGGTAATAAACTGTAAAATTTGTTATTTTTACTGTAAAAACAACATTCATTTTTTACAGTGTGATTTAGAGATTTAAATCCGTCAATTCCAGAAAAGAACTTGCCCGGGCTTTTTGATATTAAAAAAACTTAAAACTTAAGCACTCGCATTATTTTCCCTGAAATATAATTTAAGCAATTTGACTCCCAATCCACGCGCAAATACTTCATTTCCCAAAAAATCAAAAGCGGCAGGAAAACCGGCTTTTTCCCATGGTGCTCAACGCGCCCCTTCAACGTGACGCTCATAATGTCAGTTTCTATTTTTTGCGCCGGCATTTTTTCCGACCCACTAAAGACTTAATGACAGAGGCAGAGCCAGCGCGGGCGAAAAAGGAAAAAAAAAAAGATTATTACAAAAATCATAACACTGAATTACTTTTAGGCTCTGGAAATATGTACGCTCGCAAAACTTAATGATACGCGAAAAGAGCCCGAAGGCTGATTTTTTTTCCTGAAAAAAAGAAAGAAAAATGAAAAGAAATGACCCTAGCTACCGGAAGTAATAGAGTAGGAGAAGGGTTCGACAAATTCTTTTTTTTTTCTTTTCTTTTTCTTTTTTTATATCGATCTGAGATATTTTTCATTTTTTGGCTGAAGTCTAGTTAGATTTTCCACGTAGCCTGATGAAGCTGACTTCTAGTTACAGGTGCTTGGATTCAGCGACGTAACAAAATGGCATATTTTTTCCGGGAGAAATATCTATTTATGTATATGCAGTACTTCTCGTTGCATAGTTCTTACTATAGGTCTTTCGACTGTTTTTAATGAAAAAAATATAGAAACGTGAAAAGAAATGACCCCAGCTACCGGAAGTAATAGAGTAGGAGAAGAGTTCAACAAATTATTTTTTCCCTTTCTTTTTCTTTTTATATCGATCTGATATATTTTTCACTTTTTTCGCTGAAGTCTAGTTAGATTTTTCACGTAGCCTGATAAAACTGACTTCTAATTACAGGTGCTTGGATTTAGTGACGTAACAAAACAGCATATTTTTTCCCGGAGAAATATCTATTTATGTATATGCAGTACTTTTCGTTGCATAGGTCTTGCAATAGAGACAGTAAAAAATGCCAGTGTCATTAAAATTTACACACATCATTTAAGATACAAGGATAAGATATTACGAGAAAATGACAAGTGTTTGATTGAAAAATCTAAATTAAAAAAATGTTATTATAAAACTATCTGTAGAATTCGTATTGTTACTTATTCCTCTATTTATATGCTGCGTAAAAGGATTTGATTCATTTATTTATCTGTTTTCTTCTTTTTTTTTTCCTCTCTTTGACAAACAATCAGTTTGGTTATCCTTATCTTATCCTTTAAAATATTTCATTAACAGTTAAAAAAAAGAAAAATAAAGGAAAGGAAAAGGCAACAGAAATGTTTTGCTTGCTTTGCAGTTTTAAGCCACAGTTTTTTTATTTTTTTTTATTTTGTTTTTGCAGTTTTTGCAGTTATTGTTTGAAAATATCTACAGAAATAAAATATTCATCCTTTGTTTGAGAAAATCTACAAAAAAAAACCGAAGTAAATGCAGTTGCTTTTTAGGCAATATTTTAAGCTTAAGGATAAGCAATAAGAAAGTACACGAATCCTTAAAACATGAACAGTTTCATGTAGCGATATATTTTCTCTATTCTTCGAATATGCCAAGACATTTACAAACAGTTACTTTTAACTAGTTGTAGAGAATGTATATGTTTTGGAAACTGTCGTTATTTCTTATTTTTTATTCATTCAAAAAGGTAAATACCTGAGCTGGAAGAATTCTTTGCTACATGCAATACGATACAAAGTATGCGTTGCACTAAAAGGCAAAACAAAATACAGAGGAATGTTAAACTTTGATAAACTATGTTTCTTCCAAATATGTCTAGAATCTTTGTAACTTTTCTCTTCACGTAGAGAAGGAAATGATGTTTTATTTTAATGCAGGAAATATACAAAAACATTCAGAAAAAATCTTTGGGATGTAACTTTTAAGAACGAAAAACCTCAAATTAGCACTAAAACGTAGACATGTGTTTCGGGATTAAAACGGATATGTTTTTCAAGTAAGAAAAGCCAGCAAAGTAAAGTTATGGATGAACATGTGTCATATAATATAGATTTTGCCAGACACATGCTATCCATAAACTAGCATGAGCTCGATCTTGCGTTTTCAGAATAAGAAACCAAACATGGTATGTCTTTGTCTGCGCTACATTAAAAAAAAAGAATGTTGTTTTTAGAGTATAACATAGTTAATTTTAAAATAATAAACTGTAAAAATTTCTAATTTTACAGAAAAACTGTAAATTTGCTTCTTTTACAGTACTAAACTGTAAAATTGCTAGTTTTACAGTAATGAACTGTGAAATAGCTGATTTTACAGTTTATTACAGTGCATTTTATAGATTTAAAATTTATCGTCGCTTACCAGTATTATACTGTTGTTTTTGCAGTATAATATTGCTAAATTTTACATCAATAAACTGTAAAATTTCTAACTTTACAGTAATAAATTGTGAAATTGCTGATTTTACAGTTTATTACTGTGCATTTTACAGTTTTAAATTGGAAATTCGGCAGCTAGTATTATACTGTAAAAAACATCAGTTCCTTTTTTTTGCAGAGTAGTAGGAATTAGTCGGAGCACCCGAATCAATATTATACCAATTCAATTCCTAATCCTTAAGCTTCCCTTTATCCCCCCCCCCCCCGTCCTTCATCAGCAAATTCTGAAATCGTTTAATATGTCGGCGATTATGGCTTTCCATAAACTACGCACCCTGTTCCTTATAAGTAATGTCATCATATAAATTAAACATCTTTAATGCACAACTCCATCTATGCGCCCATGTGCAGGCCGATTAAAATAACATTCCGGCACAACAGCAACAACCGCCAAGCCTCCCCCTTCAGACGATTATAAGAGCTAATCCCCTGCGGCAACCGATCCCTTCCACCCACAGGGAAGTGAAGTGAAGAGGGAGAGATATGAAAATATCTCCTCGATGCATAAAGTGCTTAAGATCCCTCTTAACTAATTAGAAGGGAGGGAAGTGCTGCTGTGACGTGTTTGGAATACAAGTTTTCTTTCCATGTTCGTCGTGATCGTGCGAGTATTTCGAAGGATTCTTGTTCGACGAGAAAGAAATCTGATAAGAAACTGCATTGCTTCAATAAAACTGAAGGGATTTCAAGCGAACATAAAATACAAGTCCTTAGAAATAAATGCAAGCTTGACATTATGAGGACAACCACACTTGCTAAAATAGTTAAAATTGTTGACGATATGCAATACACCTCCAACTCGTTTCTTCCATCCATGGACTGCAGTTCCGTGCTTTTTATCTCTAGTCAGTAGGGAATAGGAAGTAAACGAGCCGGAGGCAGAAAACTGCAGCCCAAGGATGAAATAAACGAGTTGGTGGTGTATTGCATGTTTCATCCTTAGCCCTGTCTTAGGGGCGGTTACTTACTGCTTTATTGCTGACAATACTTTACAAAACCATCACAAACAAAAATTCAAAGCTACCAAAGCCAAACTTATTGATATGCATGACCAATTGGGCCATCTTCTTCTGTTGAAGTTGGTGCAATACACCACCAACTCGTTTCTTCCTTCCATCCATGGACTGCAGTTCCGTGCTTTTTAGCTCTAGTCAGTAGGGAATAGGAAGTAAACGAACTGGAGGCAGAAAACTGCAGCCCATGGATGAAATAAACGAGTTGGTGGTGTATTGCATGTTTCATCCTTAGCCCTGTCTTAGGGGCGGTTACTTACTGGTTTATTGCTGACGATACTGTACAAAAACCATCACAAACAAAAATTCAAAGCTACCAAAGCCAAACTTATTGATATGCATGACCAATTGGACCATCTTCTTCTGTTAAAGTTGGTGCAATACACCACCAACTCGTTTCTTCCATCCATGGACTGCAGTTCCGTGCTTTTTATCTCTAGTCAGTAGGGAATAGGAAGTAAACGAGCCGGAGGCAGAAAACTGCAGCCCAAGGATGAAATAAACGAGTTGGTGGTGTATTGCATGTTTCATCCTTAGCCCTGTCTTAGGGGCGGTTACTTACTGCTTTATTGCTGACAATACTTTACAAAAACCATCACAAACAAAAATTCAAAGCTACCAAAGCCAAACTTATTGATATGCATGACCAATTGGACCATCTTCTTCTGTTAAAGTTGGTGCAATACACCACCAACTCGTTTCTTCCATCCATGGACTGCAGTTCCGTGCTTTTTATCTCTAGTCAGTAGGGTATAGGAAGTAAACGAGCCGGAGGCAGAAAACTGCAGCCCAAGGATGAAATAAACGAGTTGGTGGTGTATTGCATGTTTCATCCTTAGCCCTGTCTTAGGGGCGGTTACTTACTGCTTTATTGCTGACAATACTTTACAAAAACCATCACAAACAAAAATTCAAAGCTACCAAAGCCAAACTTATTGATATGCTTGACCAATTGGACCATCTTCTTCTGTTAAAGTTGGTGCAATACACCACCAACTCGTTTCTTCCATCTATGGACTGCAGTTCCGTGCTTTTTATCTCTCGTCAGTAGGGAATAGGAAGTAAACGAGCCGGAGGCAGAAAACTGCAGCCCAAGGATGAAATAAACGAGTTGGTGGTGTATTGCATGTTTCATCCTTAGCCCTGTCTTAGGGGCGGTTACTTACTGCTTTATTGCTGACAATACTTTACAAAAACCATCACAAACAAAAATTCAAAGCTACCAAAGCCAAACTTATTGATATGCATGACCAATTGGGCCATCTTCTTCTGTTGAAGTTGGTGCAATACACCACCAACTCGTTTCTTCCTTCCATCCATGGACTGCAGTTCCGTGCTTTTTAACTCTAGTCAGTAGGGAATAGGAAGTAAACGAACTGGAGGCAGAAAACTGCAGTCCATGGATGAAATAAACGAGTTGGTGGTGTATTGCATGTTTCATCCTTAGCCCTGTCTTAGGGGCGGTTACTTACTGCTTTATTGCTGAAAATACTTTACAAAAACCATCACAAACAAAAATTCAAAGCTACCAAAGCCAAACTTATTGATATGCTTGACCAATTGGACCATCTTCTTCTGTTAAAGTTGGTGCAATACACCACCAACTCGTTTCTTCCATCCATGGACTGCAGTTCCGTGCTTTTTAGCTCTAGTCAGTAGGGAATAGGAAGTAAACGAGCCGGAGGCAGAAAACTGCAGCCCAAGGATGAAATAAACGAGTTGGTGGTGTATTGCATGTTTCATCCTTAGCCCTGTCTTAGGGGCGGTTACTTACTGCTTTATTGCTGACGATAATTTACAAAAACCATCACAAACAAAAATTCAAAGCTACCAAAGCCAAACTTATTGATATGCATGACCAATTGGACCATCTTCTTCTGTTGAAGTTGGTGCAATACACCACCAACTCGTTTCTTCCATCCATGGACTGCAGTTCCGTGCTTTTTAGCTCTAGTCAGTAGGGAATAGGAAGTAAACGAGCTGGAGGCAGAAAACTGCAGCCCATGAATGAAATAAACGAGTTGGTGGTGTATTGCATGTTTCATTCTTAGCCCTGTCTTAGGGGCGGTTACTTACTGCTTTATTGCTGACAATACTTTACAAAAACCATCACAAACAAAAATTCAAAGCTACCAAAGCCAAACTTATTGATATGCATGACCAATTGGACCATCTTCTTCTGTTAAATTTGGTGCAACACACCACCAACTCGTTTCTTCCATCCATGGACTGCAGTTCCGTGCTTTTTAGCTCTAGTCAGTAGGGAATAGGAAGTAAACGAGCAGGAGGCAGAAAACTGCAGCCCATGGATGAAATAAACGAGTTGGTGGTGTATTGCATGTTTCATCCTTAGCCCTGTCTTAGGGGCGGTTACTTACTGCTTTATTGCTGACGATACTTTACAAAAACCATCACAAACAAAAATTCAAAGCTACCAAAGCCAAACTTATTAATATGCATGACTAAATGCATGCATATCAATAACTTTGTCCCGTTGTTATGTAGTCAACATCATTTGGACTATCTTCTTCTGTTGAAGTGTTCTTAGTGTATCTAGAAAAGCATGTTCCAAAATAGCAAATCCTTATCTAAGGAGAAATAACTCTAATAAATCACGGCAACATTCAATACCTGTTCAACCTGATCCCAATAAGAGTTGCCTCCTTAACCGATCCTTCCCATTTTTTACAAATTTCCATATAACTCGCACCACTCAATTTGTCAGCTCTGGAAGACTGGCGTAATTGTTGCACTCCATAATAGATGCCGTGTAATTAGGCCACCTTGTGCAGCGTACTGATTGTAGTGAAACACGATATTAATCTGTTACATATGTCACGCGACATTCCATGCTGTCTCCTTTCTGTTCATTCTGCTTTGTAAGACAATTTTTCGATCGTCGACCGTCCTGATTGATAGTGCACAGTCACTAGTAAACCATCGGCCAGTTTTCGAGCAACACAGCAAAAAATGAGCTGTTGTTTTTACAGTATAATACTAGCAGTCGATGTCATGGACAGTAATAAACTGTAGAACTAGAAATTTTATAGTTTCTTATTGTAAAGTTTGCAATTTTCTAGTTTATTGCCGTACAGTTCAGCTGTATTATACTGTAAAAACATCAGTTTAATATTGGCAGCAGAGATTCCAGTTTAAAACCAGGCCCGTCATTAAGGGGGTCAGGAGGGGTCAATTGCTCCCCCCCCCCCCGACTTTGAATCCCGACTTTGACATAGGTAAATGAAAATGTATTTACCTATAAGTGGGCGTTGTTTTTTATGTCTTCCGATAAACTTGCATTGTGTTTGTACCCTTGCCCCTCTAGAAAAATGTAAAATGACAGCCCTGTTAAAACTGTAAGATGCACGGTAATAAGCTGTAAAATCAGCAATTTTTCAGTTCATTACTGTAAAGTTAGTCATTTTACAGTGTATTACTGTAATATTAGCAATTTTTACAGTTTATTACCATAAAATTAGCTGTATTATACTGTAAAAACAACGTTTATTTTTTGCAGTAAATTTGAAATTCGGAGGGAAGATATTGTAAGCAGCTTGGAATTTTGCTACAGCTTTTTACTTTCAAGAAAATCTATTTAGAAAAAGTTTCTCCAAATGTCGTTGGTAAATGTCTAATCATCCATTGATGCAACCGCTCAAAATTGTAGAAGTCAGCAAAAAAGGTCAAAGTTTTTACAGAAGATTTTCTTAGCTTATCGAACCAAATTTCTCTAATTATTGTTTGTCCCAGAGTAACAGCACACCACAGGTTCAAAGAGAGTTTTGAAGTCATTCATCTGTTCGACGCCACGGGTATATGCTACGTAATATTTTCAAAGCAAATTTTTTACGTAGAGGTAGAGGACACCAAATTTAAAAAAGACAACAGTCCAGTGCATTTACACGAGAAAATTCCTTCATAGCCGCTACCATTAAGCTTTTTAAATCTCTTACCCAGCAGAAGTCCCTTTCATCATTTTATAAAACCCTATATTCATGCATTTGTTAAAATGTAAAATTATGATCTGGAGTTATAAGTGAATGGCCATACAATTAAAAGCCAAAGCAGTTTTCTTTCCATAAGTTTCCCGCTCTAGTTACTGAAAAGTACTATTTCCATCTAATAATCTTATAGTAATAAAAACAGTGCAATCATTTTCTCAAAAATTTCCCACGAAAATTGCTTTTTCTTAAATTTTTCTCTAGTTTTTTTTTTTTTTCTTATTCGTACTGTTGCTCTCGCTTTTTTGCTTGTTTTTATGCATTTATTTATGTACGTATTTGGAAATGAATTCCAGATGGAAGTAAGTTAATTACTTTTACTCTTTTTCATTGCAACTGTTTCTTTCATTTTCTGTCGCATACTTGCTACCAATACCATAAAACAAAAATATTTGTGTTGCCATATCCCCGAAAATGAGCTATTTTGTTATTAATGTTTCAAGTTGAATGTGTAGCCAGTACTTTCATTTCTTAAGAAAAAAGAAGTAAAAGATGCTTTATTTTCCTGCATTGAGTTACTTAGTAAATTCAAATGAAATTGTGTAGCGAGGTAGCATAATCATGTTACCGCTTTCCTGTCATCTAGCAAATAATACTCAAAATAAGTAATTTGTCCCAGTTATTTTATTTGACTCACTAATTAAATAAATTTCGCTCAAAGGCATTTTATTGCGCTCATTGCTTTCTGAAATTAGATATTTGGAATTATTATTCTTATCTTCGGAGTACACTGCAAAAAATGAACTTTTGTTTTTACAGAGAAATACTGGCAGCCGGGGTTCCAATTTAAAACTGAATTGCGCATTAATAAACTGTAAAACAAGCAATTTTACAGTTTATTACTGTAAAGTTAGCAATTTTAGTTTATTGCCGTAAAATTTAGCTGTATTATACTGTTAAAACAACAGTATAATACTGGCAGCAGAGGTTCCAGTTTAAAACTGCAAAATACACAGTAATATACTGTTAAATTAGTAATTTTACAGTTTATCACTGCAAAATTAGAAATTTTACAGTTTAGTACCCTAAAATTAGCAATTTTTGCAGTTTATTACTATAAAATTAGCTGTATTATACTGTTAAAACAACGTTCATTTTTTACAGTTTACGTAGATGCATTTCAATGCATTTTTCAGCGATATAAAGCGGTTTCTGATTTGTATCAGGAAATATGAATAAAATTTAAAACTTAAATTCCCTTCTGCACCGTAAAAAAGGAATATTGTTTTAACGGTACAATACAGCTAATTTTATAGTAATAAACTAAAAATGGTAATTTTATAGTAAAAACTAAAAGTGGTAATTTTATAGTAATAAACTGTGAAATTGCTAGCTTTACGGTACTAAACTGTAAGGGCCCTGCTCCACATTGACGTAAGGCATAAAAATAAAGCAAAAACGTAAAATGGATTAAATAGTAATCCTATGGAAAGTACCCGGGTTTTCGGTTTCGGTCGCGTTTTCTGCTGATGTGGAGCAGGGCCCTAAAATTGCTAATTTTACAGTAATAAACTGTAACATTGCCAACTTTACGGAACTAAACTGTAAAACTGCTAATTTTACAGCAATAAACTGTAAAATTTCTTACTTTACAGTAAGAAACTGTAAAATTGCTTGTTTTGCAGTTTATTACTTTCCATTTTACAGTTTTAAAACCTCGGCTGCCAGTATTATACTGTAAAAACAACAGTTCATTTTTTACCATGTATGTGCTAATATTACTGTTCAATACCAACACTTCATTTACTAATTGAAAATTCTAACAAAAAAGGGCACCAAAATGACATAGGTATAGTAACCCTACATACCAGTGTTTTAAATGGCTTTACTAGAATCATTTAACTCTATCTAGAGTTAGTTAA